>WOXC01004030.1:1127500-1280865 GCA_011680675.1 Gymnobelideus leadbeateri
CTGGAGCTTCCTAACCAAGGGAGGGATGTGATCAGACCTGTGCTTTAGGAATACTGACTTGGGAGGAGGGGGGTGCCTGGAATGGAAAGGGGAGAGAGTAAAAGGTACCTGAGAAATCATCCATAAATTAAAACAATTCTGAGATACTATCTCATACCTATTAAATTGGCTACCAGTACAGAAAAGGTAACTGATACATGTTGGAGGGGAGGTGGGAAAAATGAGACATTAATGCACTGTTGGTGGAGTTGTGAACTGAT
The DNA here is from genome assembly GCA_011680675.1 of Gymnobelideus leadbeateri. Classification (NCBI taxonomy): domain Eukaryota; kingdom Metazoa; phylum Chordata; class Mammalia; order Diprotodontia; family Petauridae; genus Gymnobelideus; species Gymnobelideus leadbeateri. Next base: position 1,127,761 of record WOXC01004030.1, read on the forward strand.
TCAACCATTCTGTAGAACAATTTGGAACTATGCCCAAAGGGCTATAAAATCATGCATACCTTTTGACCTAGCATTATCACTACTAAATCTGTATTCCAAAAGAGATAAAAAAGGAAAAAGAAAATGACTTGTTTGTAGAAAAATATTTATATTAGTTCTTTTCTGGAGGCAAAGAATTAGAAATTGAGGGGATACCCATAAATTGCAGAATGGCTGAGCAAACTGTGGTTGGTGATTATGAAGAAATACCATTATATTATAAGAAATGATGAGCAGGAAATTCTCAGAAAAACTTGGAAAGACTTTCAGGGACTGATGCAAAATGAAATGTACTGTATTCAAGGTGACAGCAATATTGTAAGATGATCAGCTGTGAATGACTTAGCTGTTCTCAGGAATACAATGATCCAAGACAACTCTGAAGGACTTAGGATGAAAAATACTATCCATGTCCAGAGAAAGAATTGATGGTGTCTGAATACACATGGAAGCACACTTGAAAAAAAAAAAAGAAATCGACCAGTCTCACCATCTTATTTGTATAAACTATCTCCTCCCAACTTTAGAATGAAACTATATTCCCTGAGTTGATTTAGGTTTAAATCTTGACTCTGGTCTGCTAATTATCTGTGTCAATCAGTCAGTTGTTGAGCACTATGCTAAGTGCTTGGTATATAAAGAAAGGCAAAAATAACCCCTATCCTCCAGGAGCTCACATTTTAATGGGGAAGGTCACATGTAAATAACTAAGTAGGTACAAGGTGTATACGGAAGGTAATCTCAGAGGGGAAGGCACAAAAAAGGTTTTTTTTTCAGAAGGTGGGATTTGAGCTGAGTCTTGAAGGAAGTTAGGAAAAGTAAGAGGTGAAGGTAAAAGGGGGAGAACATTGCAGGCATGGAATGGGATACAGCCAGTACAAAAGTGTGGAGATGAGAGAAGGCATATATGCTGTGTTAACAGTAAGCAGGCCAGTTTTGCTGTGTGACTTAGCCTCAGGCAAGTGATTTAGCCTTTCTAAGCCTCAACTGTTTCATCAATAAAATGAAGGGATTGTGTCTTTCCTATGATAGATCCTGTGATTTTCTCTTGAAATTGGTTCCTACCCTATCCTCTGCCACCCCCATTACCACTATTCAGAACATAAACCATTTTCCACCAATTAACCTCTTTGGTTTAGTTTCTCAAGGTTTTTTTTTTTTTAATTTTGTAAAATGTTTCCCTTCCATTTAGATCTTAATTGGGATACTAAGACAAAAATCAAACATTCCCTACTCTCTCCACGGAAATCTTTAGTAAAAGGCGAAAGATTTATACGATCTGAAGAGAAACCAGAGTATCATTCCCTACTCTCAAGTAGCTTAAAATCAACCTTTTTACAAATTTTGAATCTCTGCTCTTTCCTTCCAACACAGCACCCCGCCCCCTAAACACCAGCCAGGGTCTTTAGTAGCCCACAAGATCTTGGACTAGTAAAACAAAAACACATGGGACAGCTAGGTGGCGCAGTGAATAGTGTACCCTGGAGCCAGGAGGACCTGAGTTCAAATTCTGCCTCAGACACTTAACAGAAAAAACTAGCTGTGTGACCTTGGGCAAGTCACTTAACCCCAATTGCTTCCCCCTCCAAAAAAGCGAAAAAACAAAAACCAAAAAACAAGATCCTGGACTAGTTCACACTGTTTGGTTAGGAGTCCCCATGTCCTGTGTACATATATCAATAAGAACTATGGATGACCAAGCAGACAGAAACGGAATATAGACCAAGTGAAACTGGCTGGTCCCTGTCTCCTATTTCTGTGATCTATAATCTAGTTCATGTGGCACAATTTGGAGTTGGCTTTTCTGCCCCCTTCACTCAGTTACCTACTTGAACCTCGGCCTCCCAGGGGCTTGGGCTTTACCTCTCCTGCTGCCCAAGATCTTCTTGGCACTCCAGAGACTTCCCATCTGCTTTAGACTTGACCTTTGTTCTCTACCTGTGAGCAAAGAACTAGGGACCCCCAGTGCTTCTAGAGAAAACGCAGGTGGTGACCATGCTAAAAACAAAGGAATGGCTGGTTCCCAAAGCACTTTCAACTGCCCTACACCAACTAGGGCAAATTTTCAGGTTGTACTGAGATCATAATCTTGTACCATGACAAGTTTCTTGACCAAGTTGGAATACAGATTTCTCTTCATTAAACCAGGCAGTCAAAAGGCCTTTTGACACCTACTTGGGCAGCTATTACCAACTGGTCTATGAGACAGCTCTCATGGTAGGGGAAGGGAGACTGTCACATACTTTGCAGGTGCCTTCTGGCTGCTGAGCCAGGGTTCAGCCTGGACTGAAATAGCACTCTTGGATCAGGTTTGCAAGCAGGTGCGAAAGACCATCTGTGATGAACTCATCAGTATCATGGCAATCCAGAAAGCTGAGTCACTGATCAAGGAGTGCCTCAAGATAGAAGACTACATCCACTCCATTGCTGTTGGCCTGACCTACCTATTCTATGTATCTGAGCTTTATGGGAAATCCCAGGCCAACTCTGAGGAACCCACACAGATATGGTGGTCCTGATTCCAGGTTATGTCCATGTACATCTTACTGTGTCTGGCTTTGTCATTACCTGCCCAGATGCTCTGCCAAGGAATAGAAAAGCAAAATGACTGGATCCTCTGGTAAAGGGATTTTTGGTAGTAGAACCACCTTCCATTCAGTCCTTACTCTGTAGAGCATGGACAATTAGGTACCGAGTTCTTCCAGATGGTCTGGATTCTAGAGCTTCTCAGCTATAGGTAACTCTAGGAAGTCACTCTCATAAATTCTGGGGCCTTTAGAAACTTTATGTATCTTAACTGGGTCCAGAAAAGATTAAATGTCTACAAGGGCCAGAGCTGTCCCTCTGGTGGGGGAAGACTCTAAATTCCCAGAACCTGCCTGTATGAGGCAGGTTTGATCACAAAATTAACAAAGAGAATCTCATATAAGCTGACAGATATAGCTAAGGCAAACCCCAGGATCCAAAGCAATTCTATCATCCCTTATCTGTTTCCCCCAGGTGGTATATTGTTCTCTTTGCCTATGGATATAAGGTCTCATAGCCCTCTAACTAGTCAGCTGCCCAGACTGAACTGATTTCCTGGTATCTTGACTGTTACACAATGATTTGAACTCATGGGAAGCTTGTGGTGGATTGCTTTTATTACTCGACCTTTTTTATCTAATAATCACACCTGAACTATTTCAATAGCCTGCAAAAGTTGGTCTCCCTGCCTCAAGTATCTCCCCACTCTGACTGATTCACCCTCTACTATGTCTCCCCCACCCAAATTCAATAAACCCCAGTGGCTTCCTATTGCCTCCAAGATCAAATAGAAAATCCCCTGATGCTCAAAGCCCTCCACAATCTGGCTTTCTCCTACTTAGATGGTCTTCTTATCCCTTATTCCACATTCTGAACCCCTTCAATATGCTCTCTTATCCAATGACACTGTTTTCCTTGCTCAGGATCCTCCATTTCTAGATTCAAGACATTTTTATTGACTGTTGTCCATGCTTGTTCTATTCTCCCCTCCTTATCTTTGACCCCAGCTTCCTTCAAGTCCAGATAAAATCCAATGTCCTATGAGAAGCCATATATATAATGTGTAAATAACTTATTTGTACATAGTAATTTCCACATAGTCTCCTCTATGAGACTAAGCCCCTTGAGGGCAGGACACTACATGAAGTCATTGTCATCTCATGGTAAACTAGAGGCACCTAGAAACATTAAGAGTGTGGAGGAGCCTCCAAATGTCTTATCCCTATGCCACTCCCAATGTTGCACTGATTAACTCCAATAAAACCTAGATTCTTTAAGGGACAGGGACTATTTCATTTTTTATGTCTTTGTATTGCTAGTGCCAGGCATATAATAAATGCCTTAATGAATGCTTATTGGTCGAATGACCCAGTGAGATGAAAAAGCAGGTAGGTGGCTCAAGGGATAGAGGTATGAACTTTGGAGTCAGTAGGACCTCATTTTGAAACCCCTCTCAGTCTAGCACCACACACTAGCTGTGTGACCCTGAGTGAGTCACTTAACTCTCAGTTTCAGCTTCATCTGTAAAATGAGGGTTGAGAGAAATGATTATTAAATAACCAATTACTGGGGAGAGATACAGGATTTTTTCCCTTTCTATCTCCTCATTTTCTACTGGGTCAAGACAGCATCTGAAGAACATTACTTATAATGAGATTGGATTAACTTTCTCTTGAATTTTGTTCAGATCCCACAAATGGGGAAGCCCATTGTATTGTACACAGACTTGGGGGAAGGAGGAATCCTTCATCTAGATTGCCCATGGCTGGGGATGATCTGGGAATGGTCTTATTACAATATTCCTACAATATTCAATATTACAATATTTAATCCATTAATTCATCATTAATATTCATTAATTATTAACCAATCACAGTTGATTGCTACCCTCAGGAACACATACTACTCCAATGGCACATAAGCTTTGAGTGGGTTTTATGAGGGGGGTCTTTGGCATTTGAGAGTGCCACTTTTATTAATTATCCACTAGTATAATTAATATAATGATTAATTACCCAGAAATTATGTCTCTCAAACTTTTTATATAGTACCTACCTCCCAGGATCATTGTGAAGATAAAATTAAATACCCCATGCAAAGCACTTTGCAAACCTTAAAGCACCATGTAGATTCTGGCAACCATCATTATTATTACATATTTTTTAGTTACATAAACACCTTCTCATTTCTTTTCTATAAATGCCAGCTATTATTATTTTAACAAATGAATAAATTTTGGATTGAACACCCAACTCCTGGCAAACTGCTTATACTCCCTGATGAACCTAGAAGTCAGTCACAATGAATTCGGCACACCACCCTTACAAAATATTCTTTCAAGCATCTATATTCTCTACCTGAGATCCAGTGCTCTTCATTCAAAAGTATGGGGCATTCTAACTGGGGGACTAATCCCTGGGCTCTCAACATAATCAGTATGTGCTATCAATGCTATTCCTCTTGGACCAGCTGGGATGAGTTATGGGGCTCACAAAGTTAGACCTCCAACTGGATCTTCTTTGGAAAGGGAGACAAATGGGAAGACTATCTTCCAGAAAGAGTCAGGTTAGTTTGATACATGGTCCTAAGAAATATTCCTATCACTTTCCCTGGCTCACGAGTCCTTTGTCTGTGGAGTAGTGGTCGTGACTCCACATTTTTGTCTACTCTCAAGACACTAGCACATGTAGGCATGCACACACACAAAGGCCTGCAGTAGAAAAGTGTCTTTGTTAATGGGAGGATGTAGTACACACTTCCTTAGACACTTCACAGACCATTAGAGACTAAAGAGCATTTCTGAAAGACTGGTGCCATATTTATCCCAGTAGAGTCTCTGATAACCCTGAAGGACCTACAGAGGTTCTGGGGGTTTTGGGAGTATTGCTAGTACTTTATCAAAGGTCTTTCTTCTCGACTCATCTTTCCCTCCTCAATTGTTAATGACTCCAAGATGTGGAATGTCTAATACTTTGAGAAATACCTTATCCTAACTTCGTTATAGGCTTGACCCTACTGAAAAGCAGGCACCTACCTAGCCTCCTTTCCTGGTCTTATTCATGCCTCTCCTGGAAACGGTAACAAAGAAGCTACCTGATACCTTACAGGACTTCCTCTCTGTCTTTTCGCATTTCATGTGTAGAAATGACTGTCCATCTTTCTGTTCTGACTCTTTATGCATAACTGGTTCATCTTCCTTCCTAGTCACCTCATTCTCTGATTATATTTACACTTTGTGAATCATTGCTAGTGATGTGCTCAAAGCTATTAACACCCCCCTGTCCCTCTAGCTTCAACCATGTCTCTTTCTGGTACCCCTTGGGCCCCTTCAGTTTTGATTCTTTTCATCTGCAGGATCCATAGCCAAAGCACAACATCAGCCTTGTGTTTTTAAAAATGGGGTTTTGTGGCAGCAATGGGCTTGGGATTTCTGAAAGTGCTGCTCAATATCCCAGTGGAAATCTAGCCTAATTTCTTCCTTAGGCAGAGAAGACACTTTCCACAAACTGAATAAAAGCTCCCTTTGCTCATCTGCTGGCACATTGCCACCCTCACCAACCAGCTCTTTGTGGTGAAAGCAGATGTATCTAACTTGACAAATGGAGTCATCTTTCCTCAGGATGACCCTGGAATCTGCTCTGTTCTTCCTGGTGCCTATTATTCCCAGAAAGGCTCATCAGCTGAATAGTACTATGTGATCTGGATAAGTGGAGTTGCCATCTGGGTGTCCTCTGAGGTTGGGTACCATCCCCTGGAAAGGCCACAGCATCCAATCATTGTGCCACTGAAACTTAGGAATTTCAAACATCCACAATTAATCTAAAAATGAACCGGTGGCAGACTTAGGGGTGGGGTTGTTGCTGTTTTTCTGCCCAGTTAATTTCAATCACCCTATGACCTTAGATGGCAGAATAAACATACTGATGTTTCATCCTAGAAACCAAAGATAGAAGGGCCAGAAGAATTGGCCTTCAAAAGTATTCCTGTGGAGTGAGGACATAATTATTACCAAGCCATGGCCAGGCAATATCAACTTTAGCAGGTAACAGGAAAAGTATGCCAGGTATATCCAGACACAACTCTCTGCTCACAAAAGCCGCTGCCACTCTAGAAGGTAAGGGGCCTGTGTCTAAGGGATCTTGCATGTGCTCCTGTGTGGGTGTCCCTGCTAGAATCTTAATACACAATGGAACTAATAGCCTGATTGTTCTCCCATGAACCAGAGAGGGGTTTTTAAAGCTATTTAATCAGTCAACTCTGATTTTTCATAGGTGATGCTGGCTTTCACCAGGAAATTTGATGTGTATGTGCAAGTCTCTTAAGAGACGTGATGAAGATGGGGACACATGAGAGACATACCCTTCATTCATACTGTCTCTTGATTTTGTAAGAAAATTGCTGTTATTCCAGAGTCAAGATTTCATTCTAGTCATAATTCTGTATTGACCAAAGCAGTTCATTATTTTGTTCCCTCTTCTAGAACCCCACCCACTCACCACCAGAGGTGGAATACCCATTCCTCTGATGAATTTTTTAGTTACATAAACACCTTCTCGTTTCTTTTCTGATTATGTAGCCAAATTCACCTCTTCACGTCAAGATCTACCTTCAAACAACTTAATATTCCCAGTTTTGTTGAAGGAATATCTTTCCATTTATCTTCCAAGAACACCTCTGCTGTTATTTCTCATTCCACCAAAATAAGTGGTGATTCCTATTCCCTATTGCAAAATTCTCTGTAATAAATCCATCCATTTATTGACCTAAAACTCCACCTTCCAAGTAAACTATAATTTTTACCCAAGGTTCTTTCTAGCTCCCACATTTCATACCCCCATGTCTATGTTAATCATAATAACTAACATTTGTATAGCACTTAGTATGTGCCAAACACTATACAGCTTATACAACAACCCTGAAAGGTAGGTGCTATTATTATGTTTATTTGCAGAGGAGGAAAGTGAAGAAAACAGGGTTTAGTGACTTGCCCAGGGTCACACATTTAGTAAGTATTTACGGTCAAATTTGAACTCAGGTCTTCCTGACTCCAGAACTAGCACTGTATCCATTATGCCACTTAGCTGCCTCAGTGTTAGATTTTAATAAAATGTAGACTACCTAGAATGATATACAGATCATTTCTGGAAGTGATCAAGGAAACATATAAGAGGAAGTTAATTTTCATTGGTCCCCTGAAGGGTCTGAAATGGGTTGGCTGTTCATGTTTCTCATAAGCCCTCCTGGAAAGTAGCAGATAACAGCATTGGGCCCTGTACAATCACTCAGACTATAAGTCTGGAGACCATTCCATAAAATAAGGGAATGAAAATATTTATTTTAACTTGAAGAGAAGACTTAGGCTCCCTAACAATTAATGGCTGTGAAAAATAAAATGGGCTGCCTTTGGAAGACTGGAGAGGCCTAGGTTTTCAAGCAGCAATTGAATGACCATTAGGCATTGGTGTAGTTGAGGGGATACTTGGTTGAGTTGGTATGTGTTGGATGAGATGACACCCGAGTCTTTCCATTTCTGAGACTGTATGATTCTGTGAGCCTAGGGAACTTAAGGGGAAGGTAGGTGGTGCAGTAGACAAAGCACTGGGTTTGAAATCAGGAAGATTCATCTTTATGAGTTCAAATCTGGCCTGAGACACTCACTAGCAGTGTGACCTTAGGCAACTCACTTAACCTCATCTGCCTTAGTTTCCCCATCTGTAAAATGAACTGGAGAAGGAAATGGCAAACCACTCCCGGAACCCAAATGGGGTCACAAAGAGTTGGACATGACTGAAACAACTGAACAACAACATTTCTAAAGGAGTAATGGCATTTTATCAGCTGTTGCTAGACACAGTATATATAGACTTTGACCTTCATACCCAAGCTCACTAATTTAGTCTTTATAGCTGGTCAGCAGCTCATTATAAAAGAGCTGTTGGAACCATAACAGCAAAGGGGTTAGTTTTAATCTCTTATTGACTTGGAATTACATGGGCCAAACAACCATACCTTGGTGTTGTCCCCCAAGTCAAGAGATTCCATCAACAAGACAAGCAAGACTCAGTCTAATAGGCCAAGGAGGCCTTTTATGAGGAGGAGTGCCTATAACAACTTTATCATAGCGCATATATGTGGAGGGGAAGAAGGAAAGGAGAGGAAATCACCCGCACATCAAGCTCTCTAGCCCTGTTCCACTGAATTTTCTTTTAAATGATCTGATGAACATTCTAAAATTAATTTACATTTAGATGAAGATGTGACTGAAAAATTTGAACTTTGCACATGTGGAGCCTTGGTTCTACATATAGAAATATCTCCTCCTATCTCAGAACAATGTACTTTGGACCTCTTCCTATTGCACTTTCATACTCTGCCTTTGATGGGTCTTATCTTCTGTACTGGACTGTAGGCCCCCTAAGGGTAGAAATTGGACTGGACTATAAGCCCCATGACGGTAGAAATTATAAGTCCCAGGAGATCAGGGACTGTGCCTTACTCTTTTTTTTGGTCTCTTAACTTTGTGCAACTACACCCAGAAGGTCTTGTTCATTGTATAATTACATAGTACAATCACAACAGATTACTTCCCATCACCCTCTGATCCTTCCCCTCTTCTGAATTCATAGCACTTACTGGCTGTACCCACTCAGTTTGCCCATTACTCCTTTCAATGTACTTTACTCTCTAGTAAAACTAGATCACCCTCTGTCCCCAGAACCCATCATGTGCTTTTTGTTCTGGTTATTTTCTGTTCTTGGAATGCCCTCTCCTTCCCTGGTTCATCTCTTTAATTTCTCTCTATTTTTTTTTTTTTGCTTTTTGGAGGGCAATTGGGGTTAAGTAACTTGCCCAAGGTCACACGGCTAGGTTTTTGTTTGTGTGTGTTAAGTGTCTAAGGCCGGATCCGAACTCAGGTCCTTCTGACTCCAGGGCCAGCGCTCTACTCACTGCGCCACCTAGCCGCCCCTCTCTCTATTTTTTTAAAGCCAAACTCAAATGGCACCTTGGATATGAAGTCTAAGGTTACTAATAATCATCTTCTTTAGACCTTATCTACCACTTTGTTCTACTATTCTTTAATGTTCTTATCCTGTAATTTGTATTATGGGATAATTTGTGGTATTTGTGTTTATATCTTATCTCCCCCAATAAATTGTTTAAGGTTTGCAATTGACAGCAAGGGATCATAGTTTCCTATAAAAACTGTCCCTCTCAATGCAGTGCTCTGCATATGGTATGGATTTAAGAAATGTTTGTTGAAAGAATGAATGATGAATTAATATTTCTTAAATTCAATAAACTAAGCACTTCATAATTGGTTCAATGTTGGTTTGGAGAATACACATTTAGGCAGGTTTTTTTATACCTTCAAGATGTTGGTGAAGAAATACAATGGGCAAGGTGTATTCTAATTGGCTGACAGTTTGATTCCCCATCTCTGCTTCCCACAGCTGGAAGGAAGACAGAAAGAAGAAAGGAAACACATACTTGGACTTATTGAGGCTTGCTTCAGCTGCAGCTGCCTGAAGTAACTGAGTTGACTGGCTGGCAGGAACTCCAAAAACGGCGCTGTGGGTTACATCACTGAGGATTCTCCGGTGTCCGGCCCGCTGGGCTTTGGGGGATGATGGAGGAGTGAGAGATCCAAGCTTCTGCCCCTGGATGGCAGGGGGTGGGGTGGTCTGAGCCTTTGCTTGTCTTATTGGTGCTTGCTTCTGCTAGGAAAAGAGAAGATGAAGAAGAAAAGGAAGGAAGGAAAAGAAGAAAGAACACTGAAAATGGACACAAGGACTTGAACTGCCAGCTTAGGGCAATAGGTCTCCCCTCTGCCCCAAAATGGATAAGTGGGCTCTCAAAATATCAAGTGTGATGCCAAGACCAACAGTTGATGAAATATGAATGTGAACCTTTTCAGGAACCTTTTTAGGGTAACCCATGAACAATCACTTAGTCAATCTACTAGCATTTAATTAAGCACCTACTATGTGCCAGGTAGGTAGCTAGATGTCTCAGTAGATAGAGCACTGAGCCAGGAGTCAAAAAGACAAGTTCAAATCCAGCCTCAGACACTTACTAGCTGTGTGACCCTGGACAAGTCATTTAACCCTGTCTGCCTCAGTTTCTCATCTTTAAAACGGGCTGGAGAAGGAACAAGCCGTATCCTTGCCAAGAAAACCCCAAACAAGGTTGTGAAAAGTCAGACAAAACTGAACAAAAACAAAATGAAGCTAAAATATAAGAAATTCCAGTTAAGTAAGGAATAAAAACTTCAAGCCATAGGCATGCAAATAACCATATCACAAGTAGGGACTCTTGTTTTTCCCTTTGTAGACCTATCACCTTGCACATAACAGCATATATAAATGTTTGTGGAGTTGCTGAGTTTAATTTGGATCTGGGAGGGCCCTAGGAGACCATCCTGCTCAACCCCATTTCATAGACAGGGGAAACTGAGACCCAGAAAGGTTAAGTAAAGTTCAGTTTCATTCCAATAGCATTCATTAAATACTTCCTATGAAATAATCAACAATTGTTTATTTAATTGCTAACTATGTGCCAAGCACTGCCTGTGGGATACAAGTATAAAGAATGAAATGGTCCCTATTCGAAAGAAGTTTGTATTTTAATGGAGACAAGTACATATAAAAATGTTTGTGCATATGTACATAAATTTATACGTGTGTAAAATATCATAAATACTATAGCCAGGAAAAACGAATACAGAATGTTAGATCTGGAATGGATGTTAAAGATCATCTTTCCAGGGGAAGAAACTGAGGCAAAGTAAGGTAAAGTGATTTGTTCAAGATGGGGCTCCCACATGAGACTGTGGGAAGCTGGATGAGATTTCTCTGAAATGAGAGGAAAGAAACACAATATTCTAACCTTTCCTTCACTGGAGGTCAGCACTGCTATACTAATTAGCTGCAGTTTTTTAGCTGGAATGGGAATGAGGGACTAGGGTAGTAAGCAGGATGCCAAGAAGAAAACCAAAAACAAAAACAAAGGAATTGCTCACAGCTAGGCTGATAACACAGGGACTCAGACAACACTGGCCATTTTTATCCTCTAAGTCAAAGTAAAAGGCATAATGGCATAGTGGAAAGAAGGCTAGTCTTGAGTTGGGAAGAGATGAATTCAAGTCCTGTTTCTGATACAAACTGTCTGTGTGATCATGATTAAATCACTAAACCTCTCAGTCTCAGGCAACTCTCTAAGACTAAGGTACAGAGGAGTTGCTTCTCTCTATCAGTGGAAGGATTTTCAATACTTAGGAGTTTCCTATATGGATGAAATCACATTTTGTAGTTCATCTTCCTCTTCCTCTACCTCTCCTCACACCATAAAAAAATGGTCAGACTGTCACCAGAGACCGGGAAAGACAAAATTCACATGGCCAAACAGTTCTGAAGCCAAGATAGGCAGTCACTCCATTCATTCATGGACTTAGTAATTTATTAAGCACCTATTATTTTGATCAGCACTGGTCCTAAGGCACTTACTATGTAATACTATACCGGTGAGTAATCCATCTATTATGTCATAAGCTCCATGAGGGTCTCTATCTTATCTAAAATTTATTTCCCTCAGTGGCTCCCAAGAAAGGGTTCTGATCGCTTGTTTTTCACTTCTTTCAGTTAGGTCTGACTCTTCATGACACCATTTGGGGTTTTCCTGGCAAAGATACTAGAGGGATTTGCCATTTCCTACTCCAGTTCATTTTACAGATGAAGAACTTAGCATGGGTTAAGTGATTTACCCCAGGGTCACACAGTGAAACAGGACAAGGTAACTGGGGACAGGAAATAGAGCACTCATTGTTTTTGCAATCAGAAGTCCTAGGTCACAATACTGGATTTCTTGCTTATTAGCTGTGTGACCTTGGGCAAGTTATCTAATTCTCTGGCCTCAGTATCTCTATCTGTAAAATGAGGAAGTTAGACTACATGAATTCTATGGTCCCCTCTAGTCCTAAATCTATGACTCTTTTAAGATTCTTTATTCTTACACTAGAATAATCCTGGAGAAATTACTAGGATATGTGCAAGCATGCACTAGTGTGTGTGTGTGTGTGTGTGTGTGTGTGTGTGTGTGTGTGTGTGTGTAAATAAAAATGTGAGTTCCTTGAGGTCAAGAACTGTTCTAGACCTTCTGTACATCCCTCAAACTTAGCAAGGTGCCTGGCATATGGTAAACAATAAATGCTTATTGATTAACAAAGTAGAATTCTTTCAACTAGAGGCTTCTCTGTCCCACTGAATCAATGATTTGAAGTAAGGCCCCATAAGCCAATATATGATTCCGATATCAATTAAGTGGAAGAAAAGTCAAGATGTTGTGGGCCTGTCAACTAATTACAACTGGGTTCCAGTCTTGGATCTGCAATTTGCTGTCTTGCAAAAGTCATTTTGGTTCTTGCATCTCATTTTTCCTCCTCCTGTGGAAACTGAGACTAAACTGTATCTCAGGTCCCTCATGAAGCTATTCTGAGGAGTTTGAAGTAGTTTGTGAATGTTATCCACCTCACCCTTGTCTATTTTCCTGGTTTTACACAGTGGAGTAAAATCAATACTAATGAAAGAGAATCATAGCATCTAAGCACTTGTTGTGACCTCACTGTTCACCTAGATAAGCCCATGGAGAGTCTTCCAACTCTATTTCAACATGTTTGGTATGAGGAATTGAGCCCAGGGGCAGGCTATGTCCAAATAAGGGACTTCTTGAAGCATTTTTTTCTACTATCTTACCCAGAGCACAGAATTAAAATCCTCCTAGGATTTCTCATCATGTTATTGATTCTACCCTGCCCAGTGCTACCACACAAGATTACAGACCAACTGAGGACCCCCAACCCAAATGTGAAAAGGCTTACCTCCAGGATGTGCCAACCTCCTACCCAAGTTGACAATCTTTTCCCTTTTTTTTTTTGCCATAAACTAAGGCCCATCTACTAAGGTATAGAAAGATTGTGATCTATATAAGGAAGGGAGTGGCCACATCAACGAAATCATGACTATCAATGTACCAAAGAATGTTAGAACAGAAAGGGGTCTTTGAGATCATCTAATTCACCTTTCTCATTTTGGAGAGGAGGGAACTGAAGTTCAGAGAAATTCTGTGATTTTGTCCAGGTCACAGAGCTACTTAGCAGCAGAGCTGAGACTAGACACTAAAACTCTCACCAATGTTCTTTCCCCTTCGTCAAACAAATGAGGAAACCTTAAGGTGAAGTGACTTGCCCAAAGTCACATCATTAGGTAATGGCAGAACTGAGAATATTATTAACAGTGATGATGATATTATTGTTAGGTGTTAAGATCAATAAAATCCTTGCTCCAAAATAACCCTATGAAGTAGGTAATAAAAGTAATGTCCTTTTACAGATGAGGAAATTAAAGTATCGGGACCCCATATGGTGGGTCTAAGGTCATACGTAGAGTTAGTTCAAGAGCCAGGCAGAGAATTCAGGTCACTGAAACTCTTCCTACTCTCCTGTGATATGACTGAATGTCAAAGTCAAAAATTAAGACCGGGTGTCCCAAGTCCATATTTTAGGATCTCATTAATTGTTAGTACTAACTAATGCCTTCCTCTGTGTTCTTAAATGCATTTGTTCCTCGTGTGCATTCATACGAAGATCTAAGAGAAGACAACAGGTAAGGGCTGTGACTTTCCAGGGGTCACAAAGAAAATCATTTCAGGACTGGATTAAACTAAGGAGGAGGTTGTTTTTTGTTTTTTAATCTCCCCTCGCTCCCCCTTTTCCATTCAGTCTTCAGAGTAATGCTTGTCCACAGGCAAATAGGAATGTGGAAGAGTTTGTAATTCATTCCCAGCACAGTTGTAAGAGGGACATGAAGATAACCTGTGATCAGATAAAGATGACAGAGGACAGCAAGTGTGAGACTAAAGGAACCTGATCTCCAAGGCAAAGACAAAGACATGGCTCATCCCAGAAGAAGCCTTGTGTTCCCAGCCAGATTGGTGGGGGAGGCACCCCAGTGTCATAGAGTATGGAATATGAAGGCAGAAGACCAGGGTTTGAAATCCCAGCTCTTACTTATTATATGTGTGTTCATAAGATAAATCCTTCTTTTTCTTAGGACTATTTAGTTTCTTCATCTGTATAATGGGGATAATAATAGCTATTCCCCACTGGGCTGATATGAAGAAAGCACCCTATAAAATTTAAATTGCTATAGAAACATCTTATCATTGTTGTTAAAACAACATAAGGTTTAAGATGTTTGGTATTAGGAAAGGACTAAGAACTTAAGCCTTGATACTGGCAGAGGTTTTTATTTGGTGAATGGGGAGATATTTGAACAAAGGTTATAGATGAGAAATAGGGATTGGTGGCTGGGAGTGGGGGGAGGAAAGAGGGAAATGAATGAATATTTATTAAGTGCCTATTACATGCCAGGCCCTGTGCTAAGTTGCAAATGTTATTTCATTTGAAAAAAGAAAAGAAAAACTGTACAAGAGAAATGGCACAAGCCAGAAACAGGCTAAAAACAGCTGATGGGGAAAAAGCTGGACTGAGGCTCTCTAAAATTTATAGCTTCTTCACGGTGACTCCAGTTTATATTAGAATCCCAGAGTATTATTGTTTTTGCAAGCATCTTTTCTCAATATACATGGGAGAAAGAGTCCTTGGAACAGAGATATAAATAAAACTTACTGGACATCATTGTGTGAGTGTGTGCATGTGTTTGAGTGTGTATGTTTGAGTTTGTACACATGTATATGTATATACTGTGCAGTGTAGCATGTGGATTGTGCAAGTCTGCATAGGTGTGTGTGCACGTGTGTATGTATGTTTCGGGGTAGGAAAACTCTCCCAGAGAAGTCCACAAGAATGCCAAACAATCAGGGGCTGGCCAAGATGACCCAGTGGTACCCAATGGGCAAGTGCTACGACACCAGAGCCAGGATGACAGGAGAACTTGCTCTATAAAGCTTGAAGTTAGCATATACAACATGGTGGCATGGTACACCAATAATGTTGAACAAAGATATGATATAGCCTCTTGATGCTTGTTTGAATGGTGGCTAGAGACTGACCATGGGAGAGTTATGCTCCCAGGGAGGGGAAGAAAGACAGGTGTGCCTAGTGCACCTTGGTGAACAGAAAGTCCTCTATTTCTGGGGTTTAGGGTGGGGAACGGAGCTCTGTTGTTCACTACAGTTTTGTCATTCTGCTATGCACCACAAGCCTGCTCTGCATAGATTCTAGCCAGAGCTGTGTGAGTCAATAAATTAGATAAATTCAGGTTTTCTTTTATTCCCAGGGAAAAACCATGTGGTGCAAGGCCATAGATTGATTGCTACTAGACTGAGCCAGAAGGTCGGCTATACACAAGAACTACGTCACAGAGCACACCAGCTGTTCTGATGGCCAGAGATTGTGAGGACGGGTGTCTCATTATTTGAGACACACTTGAGGTAGGACTCAATTTCTTTAGACCCTGGTGAAGTTGTAGCAGGGGAGGAGGGAACTGTACTAGCTGGGTCCCTCACACCTGTGATAAGAAGCAGTTCACATGGGTGGTGATAGGTTCTGGGACGCAATGGATTTTAGGATGCAGAGAAGGAAAAAATGACTATTATGAGAAAAGCACTACTTTGGTAAAGTACTTTACAAGCATTAGAAAGTCATAATTTGGTCAAAATCCCTTTACTTTAAATTGTCTCTTCATTTTCTCCTCCTTACCCTTTTCCTCTGGACCAGAAGCTTGATTTGACTTATGTCACTTTCAATCACCTATTCTAAACCCAAGATGATGCTGATGATAATGAAAGTTAGCATTCACGTAGGACTTCAAGATACACCAATGCTATCTAGCTCAGTGATGCTCACGGTAGCGCTTATGAGGCAGGCACTCATATTATCATCATTTACCACGTAAAGAAACATGGTGAGGGAGGCAAGGGCTTGCCCAAGGTGCTTTTCTGAGGTAGGATTTGAATTCAAGTCTTCCTGATTCCAAGCCCAGCACTCTATTCATGGCACCACTTAACTTCCCTATTCTTTTTGTTAATGGTTCCCCTCCTACATTCAGAGTTTTCAAGTATGCTGAGTCACCATTTTTTTTGGAATTGGTTAGGTTAGGATAAACCTGCTCTGCATAGATTCTAGTCAGAGCCGTGTGAGCCAATGAATTAGATAAATTCAGGTTTTCTTTTATTGCCAAGGAAGCTCTACATGGAGTAGGGCCATAGACTAATTGCTACTTGACTGAACCAGGTGGTCGGCTATACACAAGAACTACAATACAGAGCCAGCCCATCAGCTGGGAGGTAAGAAGGGCACAAGAGACCTCTCTTGAGATGGTTGGGTTGCAGATGAGAATCCTCCATAAACGATCAGGTTATGTATATGCTAAAGGCATCAATTTACAGAAAGTAAGGCCCAGAAATGTCCGGGGGTTCGTCAAAGGTCATGGAAGTAGTAAATGATCAGAACTCGTCTTCAGACCCAGGTCCTCTCTGTACAAATCCAATGTCTTTTTGGCTGCACTGTGCTCTCTTTTTACCTCAGCACTCTGACACTTAGATACTTTGATTGGGAGTTCCTAACTAGCAGAAAGATCCAAAGGCCTTAACCTGCAGGAGATGAAGTGCTCAACTGGGAAAGGCCAGAAGCCTGTATGCCTCAGAGGATGTTGATGGTCACAGCCTGACTCCTGGTGGAAGAGCACTCCCCACATCCGAGCCCAAGAATGAATGTGGCTAACACCATTACCCATCAAAACACATGACTGGACATTCAGTTGTCTCGAGTTCTTGTCTGGATCCTAGAGAGCCTGGGCCCAAGCAGAGGCCCTCATAAGGAAGCTGCTTGTTAAGCTGACATCTGCTTGGTATTAAAAGGCTTCACTTGTAACTTCTGAAGCAGGGAGAAAAAAACACTTCCTGCACAGCGTCAAGGCTCATTCATCTTAAGAGAAAGATGGGATCCTTTTAGAAAAGCAAGCTGTCTTTCCTGAAGAAGAATACCAGTCCTTTACTGGAGTCTGGATTTCCAAAGGGAGATGGAGGCAAGAGGTTCACATTGCCCCTGTGATTGAAAGTCTGTGTGGTGCAGAGGAAACTGAATTTGGGGTCAGAGACCCTCTTCCACTAATACTAACTGTATGACTTGGGGCAGGTCATTTAACTTTGAGACTCAGTTTCTCCCCTGTAAAATATGATCATTACCTATCTTTTTCTACCAATGTTACAGGTTTGTTGTGGAAAAAAAAACTCATTAAACTAGGGAATGCTGTGGAAATGTAAGCTACTGAAGAGTGATATATAAGAATCACCCCCTTCTCTCTTACGGCCCCTCTAAGAAGCCCTATACCCCTTAAAGACCCTATCTTAAAAGCCTGCACAATATTCTGCTCCTCAGACAGGACCAAAAGAAAGGGCAACAATTATTATTTCTCTAAAGGTAGGTACATGCCTCAGCCTTAAGGACAACCAGAATCACTGGGAGAACGAGAGTCCACAGCCCAGGACTCCCAACTCCCAGGCCAGACTATCCCCCACTCACCAGCTGGTTTTGCTTCTCTTTTGCCCTTCCCCTAGCCCTCACTGCATGCTCCTTCTTCCTCTGCTTTTGTTTCTCAGCCCAGGTCAATTCTTACCACGGGCTCCTGAGCAGGGGCTGGCTGCTGGGCTGCAGCCGGTTGCGCCTGTGGCTGGGATTGGGAGGGAGCCTGCTGCTTCGGCTGTCCGGCTGCCACAGCTGTCTTCTGCTGCAGCACGGCCTGCTGAGCCTTCAGCAACTGCTGCTGCTGCTGCTGTTGCTGCTGTTGGTAGAAGTTCTGCATCAGCTGCTGCTGAGGGGCTCCTTGGGGCGGCCCAGGCAACTGAGCAACTGCTGGTTGCTGGGCTCCCTGATGCATCACCTGGAACTGGGGGACCATCAAGACAAGACGGTGAGCAAAAGCTTGGCCCTAGGACTGTACCTCCAAAGGAGACAAGCCTTAAATTACACCTAATCCTAGTTCAGAGAGGCCAAAATCCCAGGGAAATACCTCCTTTCAGCTCATCACAGACAGAATAAAAAGAACTCTGTCAACCATCTAATCCATCTCCCTCATTTGACAAAAAAGGAAACTGAGGCTCAACCTCCCTTGGTTCCGTATTGCCACTTGGATCAAATGTTAGCTCTCCATAACCTGGCTCCGGCCTACCTTTCTAGCCTGATTTCACATGATTCCCCTTCGCATATCCTTTGCTCCAGCCAAAATGGTGCCACCTTCTCCAGAAAGCTTCTCTT
Organism: Gymnobelideus leadbeateri; assembly: GCA_011680675.1. NCBI lineage: Eukaryota > Metazoa > Chordata > Mammalia > Diprotodontia > Petauridae > Gymnobelideus > Gymnobelideus leadbeateri. The sequence continues at coordinate 1,146,596 of WOXC01004030.1, forward strand.
TCTCCCCAGCTGTTAAGAGTTCTCCTTGTCCTCAAATTTCTTCCACATTGTATTTGTTTTTCCTATGTTCATGTTGTATCCCTATAGCAGGATTTAGTGCTGGCCTCTCCAGGGTCCACTTAACCACAGTGCCCTGTGTGTGGGCAATTAATAAATCTTGGTTGAACTGAAGGGACTTGCCCCCAGGGAATAATAAAATGAGCCAGGCTTCAAGCTCAGGATTCAAACTTCTGATTGCAAACCCAGTACTTTTTTCTAACGTACCATGCATGGGTCAGATTCAAGGCCGTGACTTGTGCTGATAGTCCCAATGCCATTAAATATTTTAAAAATAATGCAGACCCTTTATTAATATGCTACTCTGATGCTTCTCTGGGGCATGGAAACAATCCTGGATTCGTTGGCCTATGGCAATAGAGCACAAGCTCTGAGAGGTCTTACTAAGATGAGAAGAATCTGAGGGTGGCCCTATCATGCATGTCTATCATGTGAGTGGTGCCAAGCTGAAAGAGCCTTACCACCTGAGAGCTGGTCAAGAAGTGAGGAATTACGCAGTTACATCAATGAAGACTGTCTACTGCCCAGGGAGACAAAACGTAACTTCTTCAAATACTAAAACAACGAACAACAACAATGGCAATTTGTACCTGGAAAGCACTGGGTGCCATTCAAAAGACTTTCACTGCTCATTTTATTTTATCCTTATTTCAACTGTACAAAAAGACTGTCATTTGACAAATCAAGAAACTCAATCGCTGAAGTTCAGTGACTTGCCTGCCTAGGATCACAGAGCTAAATAAGGGCACACAGACAGGCTTAGAATTCCTATGACTGAACTCACACTGGGAAGCTCTTTCCACTGCACTGTGGGAGGTATCCCAGAAGGAGGATTACTCTTCCCATGGCTCTCCATCCCCATCCTAAGGGAAAGTAGGCACGTCACTCCCCTCGGCTTTGTGCAGCAGCCTCATCTCAGGCCTTGAAAGTGATTCTCCTTTACTATCAAGCCATCTCAGAGAGATCTCTTCATATCCTCCCACACACTGGCCCATTCCATAAACATTTCAACCCTCATTATACCAAATGAAGCTAAGACCCTCCAGGCAGCTAAGTGTTGCATTGGATAGAAAGGAGGATCTGGATTCAGGAAGATCTGCATTCAGGTGTAGCCTCAGACACTTGCTATCCAGCCATGTGGCCCTGAGCAAGTGACTTAATTTCTATCTGCCTCAGTTTCCTCATCTGTAAAATGGGAGTAATAACAGCACCTAACCCCCTAGAGGTAGTGGGGATAAAATGAGATAATATTTGTAAAGTACTCTGCAAACCTTAAAATGCTATATAAATGCTAGTTGTTACTATTATTATCTTAACAAATGAGATGAGACTTAGGCTAATGAAACTAAAACATAAAACCAAATCAAACTCTGGGCCCAGGAACCAGGCAATCAGCTGAAGAGTCCATATTTGGAGATATTTGGCTCATATTATTATTTGGGGAGCCAGGATATAGAGATGAGGGGACAAGAGGGGGAAAAAGGAAGATTTTTATGACTGAATAATAACTATTCCCTTTAACAATGACGAAGTGCAAGTGTTATTAAGCCAATTTCACAACTGAGGAACCTGGGTTAAGAGATGCTGTATGATTCATCAAGGTCCTCAGCTAATAAGAGAAGAAGTCTGGATTTGAAGCCAGGTTTCCTAAGTCAAAGGCTAAAAAAAAAAGTAGGGCAGCGGTAGAAATGAAATGTGGAGACAGATGACTAGGACTGGTAGACAGTGGGTTATGAAATAAAATGGGCCTTGAGAAAAGGTCAGGAAGGGCTGCCCTCTGGTAGATCCAACAAGCTTCTCACACAATGGTGGGAGGGAGGGTAATCTGTTTTTAAAGGAAGCCTTCCCAACAGCAACTCATCTTAGGGGGAGATTTAGAAACAGCTTATTGATGAGATTAAAGCTTCTTTTTCTGCATCACTAGCAAGCCACCTACTCAAAATGGCAAGATTTATCATCGGTTATGAAAATAAAAAGTAAACTAAGATGAACAAAAAAAGCATCATGAACTAGGCATAACCACAGGTTCACAAAGTAGACGGTACAAATATTATTAACCCCAGTTTACAATGGGGAGAAAGTGAGATGCAGAAAGCTCACATGACTTCTCATGGCTACACAGCTAGAAAATGTCTTCAGCTAGAGCCTGAATCCAAGTTCGAATTCCAAAGACAGTGCTCTTTTCACCAAGCCAGGCTGCCTCCCTTAAAGATCCAAAGAAACCCTAAGGAGCCCTGAGTCCACTGTGATCTCTACCACTTCTGATTTCATTAATAGATCTCCTATGTCTCCTGGAGATGTACTTTACAATATTATTTTATCTTTCAAGTACTGATGCCTTGTTTCCCTGAAGAGAAATCCTGTGTCAAATATACATTATTGTTTCCTATAGCACTGAGCACAGGAGGCAGGATTCAGATTTACTTCTCACCCTAGGACCTCCTTTCATCATGTCACACTTTCTCAGTGGAGATAAAACAACATAAATAAAAGAGTGGACATCCTCACAAAGTCTAGAAACAGGAGGGTAGTTGAGTCAGAATGAGGCAGTAACTCTTCTGCACTGTCTGGGGAGAGGGGGTCCTGACCAGCTGACATGAAGATCTACCCAGCTTATACTGGAGAAGCACTATGGTGACAGCATCCTCCAGGACCATCCAAATCCTTTTACTCTGACCTATGTTCATTATAAACATTCTGATTTTAATTCCATTACCCCAGAATCTCTTCTTGGGAAGAGAAAAGGTTGACAAGTCAATGTGCATATTTCAGTTCATTTGGCAATGACATAACTCAATTCTCTAATCACCCTTGGTTTCACCAATACAGATTACACTCTCTTTCTTTGACTTAGTGGATTGTCTTTAAAACCTCCTGCAGTCAAAAACTTCATCATGCTGTAGATAGCTTTAGGATGTCTCCTAACTGAGCTAAGCAGGGCTTTGGGTCCATCTCGTGGTCCATTCTTGGTAGGACCGGTTAGAGCTTATACTCCTCTAGCATAGCCCAGGCAGAACCCAAGGGTAACCTCCCAAGCTATCATGAATTACTGAAGAATTTTAGCAAACGGGCAAAGAACTATTCATCATAAATTTTAAAACCAGAAGTCTTACAGATAAATGCTTCTTTAATGAATAACTTAGAAATGATTAATTCCAAAGTATTGTGTGAAAATGGAAATTCAGGCCTGGGGTTGGGGAGAGGCCTGTGGTGAACCCAACAAAGTAGTAATTCTAGTGTCTTTCCTCTGTTACTTACCTCCTATGTATCCTATAGATAGCTTGCTTAGTATACATTTTTTTGCAAGTTGTCTCTCCCATTAGACTGTAAGCTCTTTGAGGGCAGTGACTGTCTTTTGGTTCTTTTTGTATCTCCAGTACTCAGCACAGTGGCTGGTACATAGTAGGTGCTTAATTAATTTTTATTAATTGATGGGAAACTCAACAATGGGTTGGTCTTAGACACACATTACACCCCAGTGATCTGCCAAAATCAGTTGCTTCTGACCTAAGTGGAGCGATGGAGGTATTGTGAAAGAAACCCCCATCTTTCAAGGAATCACTCAAGCCCCACTTCCTCCATAAAGTCTATGCTGGTAAGCCCTACCTACGATAAATTTTCTCTAGTATGTTTCACACAATTTGCCAAAATGTTGTTATTAACTCTGGTGCAAGCCACCATTTTCTCTTGCTTGGGTTACTGTGACACCCTTCCAATTATTCTCTCCACATCATATGATTCTCCTGTGTCCATAGCATCCTTCATGTTTCCACAAGACGAATCTTCCTAATTGAAAGGTCTATTCACATCCTTCCACCACTTAAGAACCTTCATTGCTACCCCACTGCCTCGAGACTGAAGTGCCTATTTGTTGCCATGGTTTTCAAGGTCTTCTATAATGTACTGCCACCTGTCTAAGGTGTTATAATATATATATTAGGTGTTATTATAATAAAATTATCATATAATAATATATATAAGGTGTTATAAAATAATGTGAGAGCTAGAAGGCATCCTGTAGTTCAGAAGTTTTCAAAGTTTTTGGTCTCAAGATGCTTTTATACTCTTGAGGACTCTCTCTCCTCCCAAAGAGCTTCTGTTTATATGGGCCTTATCTATTGTTATTTACCATATTAGAAATGAAAATGTCTTAGTACTATTGTGAAAATAGTTTGGATCTCAATAGTTTGACCTCAAAGACTCCCTAAAAGAGTCTCAGGGACCCCCAGAGGGTATTGGACCATATTTTGAGAACTAGTGTTGCAGATCAGTTGGTCCTTGGAGTCTAAGAGGACTTTATAGCACTACACAAAGATCATTAGTGCTACAAATGAGAAAGTTGAGATCCAAAGAGAATAAGCTTTCTGCTTTGGATCTCAATATTCCTGTCTATAAAATGAAGAGTCTGGATTAGATGTTCTTCATGTAACTATGCGCTACTAAAGCGGACTTCCCATTATTCGTTCTATGAGCACTTACTGCTTATTCCTACCTCTGCTGATGTTCTTTCCCTATACCTGGAACATCACACCTCTACAAATGGCATTGCCCCTATAAATAGACTTCCCTGATTCCATGAGTCAGAAATGAGTGTTTCCAGTGACTTCTCATGGTACTCTGTCTATGATGTTCTGTTTCAGAGGATGGTATGTACCTTATATCCCTTGCTATTTGGTAAGGTCCTTGAGGGCAGAGTCTTGCCTTATAATCTTTGTAATTCCCCTAGCGCCTAGCACAGGGCTCTGAATGCAGTAGCTGCTTAATAAACTTTGATGGGTGATGAATGTTGCTTTGTAATTTTTTCCTATATATATTGGTATATATATAGGTATATATATATATATATATATATATATATATATATATATATATACACATATATACTTGGTACTTCACATCATCATTTTGTTGTTCAGTCATTTTCAGTCATGTCTGACTCCTCATGACCCCATTTGGGGATTTTTGGGCAAAGATACTGGAGGGATTTGCCATTTTCTTCTCCAACTCATTTTACAGATGGTACCTGAAGCAAATAGGTTAAAGACTTGCCCAGAATCACACGGGTAGTGTCTGAGGCCACATGAATTCAGGAAGATGAGTCTTCCTAACTCCAGGCCTGGTGTTCTATCCACTGTGCCACCTGGATGCCCTATTTCATCCTATACACTATTCCCAAATACTTTTCTTTCAGGACAGATCTGACTAAGTGACTCCTCTACTCAGTCATCTTCAGTGGCTTTCTATTTCCTTGGAATAAAACACCACTGTTTCACTTTTAAAGACCTATACAATCCAGCTCCAATTTATTTTTCCAGCCTCACTGGACATTGGAACTCCCCTTCCTGCACTTTGTGATCCACCCAAATCAGCCTTCTCACTATCCCTCACATTATACTCCATCTCCTATCTTCCAGCCTGTGTACTAGTCATCCCTCATACAGTTACTCTACCCTCTCCTCTGCTCTGCCTCACTGCCTTTAAGACAAAAGCTCAAGCATCATCTCCTATAAGAAAGCTTTCCTTATCTCTCTATACTAGTAGTGCCCTCCTTCCCTAACTACTTTGTATATATTTGTATTTATTCACTATGCAATGATGTTGTATATACTTATATGTATACTTATACACATACTCCCATATATATCTAAGTACATACTTAAATACACACACCTCTATTAAAATGTAAACTCCTTGCAAGTAGGGATTATTTCATTCTTTGTACTTATATCCCAGCACTTAGCTGAGTGCCTGGTACATAAGAGATCCTTAATAAATGCTTGGAGATTGACTGAAGATAAGTCTTTTCCACCCAATGTAATTGCAAAACCCTTGAGAGGAAGGAGAATTGTATATTTCTGTGTATATTACAGTGCCTAACATAATACTGGTTAGAAGGCAATTCAGTAAAGTTGTCTGGACAGCCTGAAATCAAGGGACAGGTTTATGTATATACTTTATAAAGTTTAACTTTCTTTTTTTTCTTTTTTCTTTTTTTTTAGCTTTTTTGGAGGGCAATTGGGGTTAAGTAACTTGCCCAAGGTCACATGGCTAGGTTTTTGTTTGTGTGTGCATTAAGTGTCTGAGGTCAAATCCGAACTCAGGTCCTTCTGACTCCAGGGCCGACACTCTACTTACTGCGCCACCTATCCGCCCCTATAATGTTTAACTTTCAATGTGACATGATCGAGAAGATACAGTTAATCCCCAAAGGGAACATTCAGAAGCTAGTGATGAGGTGAGTGTAGAGGAGCTGTCCATGGTAGACATCTGACCTTTTCTTCTTATTTTAGGGTCCCACCAACTGCCAGAACCAAGTCTAAAGCATCAGGTCCAAGGGATACCGCCTGGACTCTTGGCTTCTACACCAAACCTGCTGCCCCTGGGTGATGAGGGTCTTCACTTGCTGTGCTGGAGAATGGTCTGGGTATTTGGTCTGTCTCACCAAAGTACTAGAGAAGACACCTGAAACCAAGGGGCCTAAGATGTCTGTAAGATGGCAGAACAAACACCCAATGTAAGTGCTCCGAGTGGGCAGCTGCTCCTCTTACCTGCTGAGCTGGTGCCAGCTGCTGCTGCTGCTGCTGTGGAGGCGGCTGTGGCTGTTGCTGCTGGTAGAACGTGGCTTGTTGCTGTTGCTGTTGCTGCTGCTGCTGCTGCTTGAGGAAAAGATGCTGCTGGTGCTGGGGTGTGGCCTGGGCTTGAGCAGGCAGAACCTGGGCCTGAGTGGAAGGTGTCTGCTGTGGAGTGGCTGGAGCCTGTGGCTGCTTGGCTGGAGCCTGCGGGAGTGGCTGACTGGGTGGAGGCTGGGTTTTTGGTTGGGGGACATTGGTGGGGAGGCCAGCTGGAATACTTGGTCCTGAAACTAGAAAAAAAAAAGTCAGGATTAGGGTATAAATCCTCCTCTGGGCAAAATGACCATCCTTGTTTCTAAGATATCAGAACAGGTGATGACAAGTTCCAGTCCAGTTTGAAAATGTATCACCCTTTGTTTTTCTTTTCAGAGATCAAGTTGTTAAATATTTACCAGCACTAACCCTGATTAGAAACCAATGCCGTGTAAAAAGGACTCCATATCTGTTAAGTATATTAACTGCTAAATGAATGAGAAAACATCTTCTCAACAGGATTGTATGCTGAGTGGAGTTAACTATATTCTCGTTTTCAGAGCAATATTGTGAAGGGATGTCTTGTGTAGGAATAGCCCTGTTATCAATTAGTCAATAAGCATTTATCATGCATCTATCATGGGCAAAGCTTGTCACTATCATGACAGGATGGGTATGGGCCTAGGACCAAGCCATTTTGAATGATATTAATACAACTACAACAGCTGAGATTTATAGATTATTTTAACATACTCTAAAGCTTTATAATAATAAAAGCTGAAATTTAGAGTATTTTAAGACTTGCAAATGCTTTATATAAATTATCTCATTTCAGTTTCAAGAACAATCTTATGAGGTATTACCTCCAAACTGCAGATGAAGAGACTGAAGTTCAAAGAATCTCAGTGACTTGCTCACAGTGACACAGCTAGTAAATGTGATTTGACTCCAATATTTTAAAAAAGACAATAAATAAGCTATATATATTAACTGGCTCAGGACTGCATGTTCACAGTGATATTCTAAGTCAATATGTACCCAAAGGGATCCTTAGGTACAGTTTAGTGGACCCCATTTCCATTTGAATTTGACAGCACTGTTACATTGGATATATATAATGGTCTAGGTATCAGGTACACTAAGCACTACAATGGCTATCCTTTGAAAAACAGAGTGGTCTTAGCAGACACTAAGGGGACATAGCTTTTAATAACAACCAGAAATAAAATCAACATATCTCTGTTTATCTGTTATTACAGCACTTGCCCTGAATTTGGGGCAACTTGAATACATGGCTACAGCAACAGAAGTTGATCCTAGAAAGTCAAAGTCCATACCTTGTCACCTTCCAGTAGGTCCTAATGACCCATAATAGGATAAAGAACACATGGGAACTCCACACTAGGTGAGGAAAATGACAAATGCTGGAGAGACTGGGGTAAATAGGCACATTAATGCACTGTTGACAGAGCTATGAGCTAATTCATTCTTTCCCAAAAAACAATTTGGAAGTATGTCCAAAAAGTTATTAAATTATGCATACCTTTTGAACCAGCAATATTCCTACTATGTCTATACTTCAAAGAGATCAAAGAAAGAAGAAAAGGATTCCTATGTATAAGAATATTTATAGCAGCTTTTTTTTGGTGTGGTAGTAAAGAACTGGAAGCTAAGAGGATGCTCATGGAATGGTTTGAGAAGTTGTGTGGTATATGAATACAATAGAATATTACTGTGCTGTAGGAAAAGATGAAGGAGATAGCTTTGGAGAAACCTGGAAAACTTGTATGAAATGATGCAAAATGAAGTGAGCAGAACCAGGAAAATAATTTTTACACTAACAATACTGTAAAAACAAACAACTTTGAGAGACTTAGGAAATCTCATCAACCCAATGAAAAGTCCCCATATCAAAAGGTTAATGCTGAAATATGCTCCCACATGATGAGATAAAGGTGAAGAGGCAGAGTGTAGATTGAGGCATATTGGTTTTTTGGATATGGCTAATGTTTCACATGATTATACATGTGTATGTGTAATAGTTTTTGTTTTTCTTGCTTTCTAAATGGGGGTGGTGGTGAAAGGAAGACTAGAAGAGTGAGAATCTGAACCTGAAGATAAAAGAAAACAATTAAAAAAAAAACAGCAGGCTACCATGTGCCAGTAACCCCACCCTCCTACACCTGTTGCTCCTTAAAAGGATATTCCTTTCATAAGTCAGATTCCAGATATCGCCATTCACAGGATATTTTCTGGGATCCAGGTTGGAGGTGGGGGGAAGAGGGGAATGGTAACAGATGCTTAAAAAGATCTCATCTTTACCAGGGCATGCAAATTCCTGGTACATTTCCAGATTCAGTTGCCCTGACCATAGCCCACAAAATGTACAGGGCATATACAGGATATAACATAGCTCATGGCTAGAGTCTAAAATATTTTGACCAAAAATTTCAGAAGTAGTAACATAAGACAAAAGAAAACATCTGGTTTTTGACTAAGGCAGAAAGAAGACAAAAGAAGGAAGTAACTAGGAATTTGTAAAGCTTCAGCAAGACCATTAAGCAAAAAGATCATTACTGATCACAACTACTGTTTGTACTGGGTCACTAGCAGTGTTCTGAATAATCTGTAATCACTTTCATGTAGGGCAATCTGTACCACGAAAGCTGCAATGAAAGCCACACGGAGCCCAAAGAGTGAGAGAAAAGAGTTAGGTAGTAAAGAAAAGGGTTAAGAAGCCAAGAATGTTGTTTACTTTGTTTTGTTTGACATTATCTTCTGTAGAAGAAAAGAAGAAGCAAGAGGTATTTATCAGTTTTGATTTCTTTAGCATGATTACTTTACATATGGTTACTGATTGTGGTAACAGTTTACATTAAGTTATGGATAAAACATTATTATTTTTTAAAACTTTTATCTGGATAATTGTCAGATAAGAGAAGATAAAATAAGCATAATGTTTCCAGGAGAACAATTTAGATGGTGATCACAATACTGGAAAACAACTCTGATAAATCAGTAGATTGATTGTTATTATTGTGTTAAGCTTAACATTCACTTAAAAAACCAAAACTATGTAATAGAAATTCATGGGTTTGGATACAATCCTATTTTTTGTTAATATTTGATTAGTTAATAAGAAAAAAAGAAAAAGAAAAAGAAATTCAAAAACAGGATAAGGAAACTGGGCTTGGGCTTCCATGGTCCAAAAAGCAGGAGTGGCAAGCAATTTGTTTGCTGTGACTCTTAGCAGTGGACAAGTTATAGAAATCCACAAAGGAACAGAAATGTGGGGCCTGGGAGGTATGGAAAGAAACTGGGGATAACTGTCACCACTGACAGGAAGGTACTGCACCACGTTTGTATTTCTTCCACAGGAAACAGACAATGAGGTGAGTATTAAATTTAATTTGGTTTCCTTGCTAGAAGATGAAAAGGTTTGGAGAACATTTCTTTACACTGCAACTTACCAAAAAATATGGGAGAAATGACTTAAGACAAAAACTAAGGAAGACTCGGAAGATTTTGGAAATTGAAACAACTTTCCAGAGGTTGAAGAACACAAAAAAATGTGGCAGAGAAGATGCTGAGCAATGAAAGAGACAGCATTTAGTCCAAAGAGTAGCTAGCTAGGAATCCTAACTGCAATTTCCCCAACGAACGCTTAGTGAAACTATCTATTCATTTTCCTGAGTTCAAATCTGGCCTCAGACACTTACTAGCTGCATGACCCTGGGCAAGTTACTTAACCCTGTTTGCCTTAGTCTCCTCATCTGTAAAATGCAGTGCAATGTAAAATATAAGCCACCTTACTTAGTATCTTTGCCAAGAAAACCCCTAAATGCGGTCAAGAAGAGTTGGACAACAGGGCACCTAGGTGGTACTACAGCACCAGCCCTGGAGTCAAGAGGACCTGAATTCAAATCCAGATTTAGACACTTAACATTTACTAGCTGTGTGACCTTGGGCAAGTCACTTAATCCCAATTGCCCTGCCTTCCCCCCTCCAAAAAGCAGAAAAGAAAAGAAGAGTTGGACAATACTGAAAGAACTTAACACTGACCCTCTGAAGAAGGTGATTCTGCTTTTGTACCATTCTCATTAGGAAGCATCTACCTAGAAAGGTGGATGCAACTTCCATCTATATCTCACATCAGTACTCCCCTCACTAGCTTTAACATCCTTCTTAGCTTTCAGTTATGTTTTGTCTTTCCTCTTTAGAATGTAAACTCCTTGAGGGCAGGAAAGGAGCAGTTTGCAAAAGTAGCTTAGAGTAGCTCAGCCCAGTACCTGGCAAATAGAAAGTACAAATAGAACTACAGTTCCTAGTTTTGCCCCCTAGGGCCAAGTTGGATCACTCTTACACAAGAGGACTTATCAAATACATAGCCATCATAGATAGCCATCATCCTCCTGTAATGATAATAGGGATTTGAAGATCTTCCCTGCCCCTCATAATGGCAAGTAAACAAGTACTTAGCACCTTGTTTCAGTTGAGCCTTGCCCTTGATAATATTAAGTCTTTGTTAAGAAACAGAACTTATGAAACCCATAGTGGGAGGAACTTGCTGATGTGACAGGAAGTGGCAGAACAGGGAGGAGCTAATGACCAGAATAAAAGAATAAAAAGCTAAGCAAAAAGCTAAGAGGGAGCCAGAACTGCTGGGATCAAGCAGCCTGGAAGCTGAGCAGCTAGCCTGAGTTTGAGAGAGGGGCATTCTTGCTTAAGAGAGCCTGTTTTGTTTTGAAGGCCTGATAGAGAGAAGGTTTGAGAAAGCTTGAGAATGTTGGTATTTGTTGCATTGGTTATGTGTACCAACTTTGTGGTCACTATGATTAATTTGGCTTTCTGGTTTGGGGATTTAGCTTTTCTGGCATTTGAATAAATGCTTTGGTTCTGTCCTCCATGTGGAGAGCCTATTACGTTTTGTGATTCACAACTACACCAGCATATTCATAGCTGCCATGGATGCTTGTGAATATTGAATTGGCATTATACCTCCCTGTCCCCAACCTTCACCTCAAGTCCTCTCTTCTTCAGACTAAACATTGCCACTCTTTTCAGGTTATCATTGTATGGCACGGCTTCCAATGCCTTTACCAGTATAACTGTCCTCTGCTGACTATGCTATTAATTTCCTTCCAAAATGTTGCGCTAAGAACTAAAAAGAGGGGCGGCTAGGTGGCGCAGTGAATAGAGCGCCGGCCCTGGAATCAGAAGGACCTGAGTTCAGAGCCGGCCTCCGAAACTTAATCCGCACAAACAAAAGCCTAGCCGTGTAACCTTGGGCAAGTTACTTAACCCCAATTGCCCTGAAGGGGCGGCTAGGTGGCGCAGTGAGTAAGAGTGCCGGCCTCGGAGTTTGGATGGCCTCGGAGTTTGGATGACCCGAGATCAGATCCGGCCTCTGAAAATGAGCACCCACGCATAAATCAAATGACTAGCCGTGTAACCTTGAGCAAGTTACTTAACCCCAATTGCTTTTAAAAAAAAAAAAAAAAAGAACTAAAAAGAAAACTCCTTACTCAGGAGTGGGGGTGGGGAACCTGCAGCTTCGAGGCCACAGGTTCCCCACCCCTGCCTTATGTGGTCTCAGGAAGGCAGAGTACTGCTTAGGGATACAAACACCTATCATATACAACCTGATGGTGAAACTCATCATCCTGCAAGATCACATCAACTCTGAAACTCATACTTCATACCTCTCAACCTCTCCTTCCCTATGATTGCAGAGAGTAAAGGGCAAACATCAGAAACCTCCTTCCAGATCCTCCATTAAAGGAGGGCACCCAGAACTGCCATCTTGTCATTTCCCATTTTGCTGTGGGACTTCATCATGACCCTGCTGGGAACCCTCCCTTCTACATGCTTCTAGCTTATTTTTATGTTTTGTTTTCCCTGTTACATTATGAGCTTTTGAGGACAGGGACTGTCTTTTGCCTTTCTTTGTATCCTCAGCATTTCACAGAGTGCTTGGCCTATAACTGGCATTAATAAATGTTTATTGACTCACTGATGTAGCTAATTAGGTGGTACACTGTAATATTAATGAGATTTAAGATCTCCCCCACCCATTAATAGGCCTTAGAAGAACCCTTTTAAGGGAAGTTTTCTTAGGGGAGGCTTACTTGTAGGAAAGCTTTCATACCTTTAACTAATTTCTAATTAGGTAGAGTCATGAGGGTTATGACCCTTCTAGCTTTGAGAAGTGTATATATACTCTGAATTGGTATTTTGCTTTGGGGGCTCATTTATGAGAGGGATCTTGTGATTCCCTGGTCGAGATTCTCAGTGACCATATATTCAGAGCTCTCCAACTGCTCAAATGTAAAGGCTCTCTGGATTCAGAGATGTATGTAAAGTGTATAGCTGATTCTGGCAATCAAAGCTCTGTCTGTTGGTCTTTATTTCTCTGCTTGTATTTTCTTTGAAGTTCAGACTTTTCCCCTGAACTAGTGAATGTAATTAAAGGTTGTTGACCCCTTAAATAGCTATTTTTCCTAGTAAAGCAGATCCAAGAACCTATGCTAGCAGCCATCCTGGTTATGCCAGTATGGTTGCTGCTACATACGCTATCCTTCTGGGGTATATGTCTGAAGACCAGCATTCATTTCTAGTGATTCTTTTGGGAATAAATGATGCATTCAAAATTAAGGTGCTGGGATGGCTAGATGGCACAGTGAATAGAGCACCAGGCCTGGAGTTGGAAGGACCTGAGTTCAAATCCGGCCTCAGACACTTGACACACTTACTAGCCGTGTGCCCTTGGGCAAGTCACTTAACCTGTCTTACCCCCTCCAAAAAGCGCAAAAAAAAAAATGGCCTTTTCAAAATGAAGGTGCAAATAATCTGGTTTCTTAGAAAGACAGATAGGAATGTATGTTTCTGGAACATACATTTGAGGAAGAGAATATATACTCCTGAAAATCAGTTCATCTGAAACTGAAAATGGAGAGGGAAGGAAAAAAATACCCAGACATAGCTGCTAAACCAAATAACACAAGATTTAAGGTATGACATAGAAAAAAAAATAGCAGGTGAGGTATCTATTAATTTACAGGAGAAAATAAATGGAAAGAGAGCCAGAAATAATATCTATGGATTCAGGTCAACAAAGCTAGGTACCAGTTAATGTAAATGAGTCCCATGAAGTGGTTACAGGTATTTGAATTAGCATTATTTGAAGTTATAGTTACATAAAATGTGGTTAGTTCCAGGCTAATGAAAACATGAAGTATGAATTTAAATAATGTGACTTCACAGGATTCATTATTCATACAAATTATGACTGCTGTATGCCAATAAGAACAGTAGAGATAATAAAATCAAACTGAGATTTTTTAAATTGTAAGGAGTACAGTAAGTAGGTCTTCCACCATGACTGGACTACAGTGATGGAAATGTACCTTTTTCTCAAAAGGGACAGAGTAGTTAGAAAAGATAGATGAGTATTTGAATAAAAAAGGAATGATAAAAAGTGACAGTGTGTTACAGACTGCTTGGCCAGATGGAGGAAACTGATAATGAACTTTAGGTACAGATCACAAAACCGAGATAGAGGCTGGATGTTTGTGAATTTAACTATGAAGACATCTGTAAGGGTGTAATGTCTGCTAAAAATAACTACTGAAAACTCTCACCTTGCCTTGCTGATTCCTCTAAGAGAATATAGAGGAAGTAATAGGGGGAATTTTTCATCTGGACCAATAAATCAGGAAATCATTGGCAAAATGGTTGGCCCTTTCATAGTTTTCTAGTCTTCTTCTGTATTACTTTGTTTTAGATACACAAAAGTACCACCATACTGGTCTACTTACTGTTCCTTCCACATGTCAGTCCATCTCCTAACTCCTTATCTTTGTATTGGCTTTCCCCCAAACCTAGAATGGGATCCCAAATTTCCATCTTTTAGAAACCCTGTTTTCTTTTAAGACTTAGCTCAAACGACTCTTTCTGCTTGAATTCTTTTCCATTTCCCTCAACAGCAAAATTAGCCTCTATCTGATTTATGTGTATTTTGCATAAGCAGATGGCCATTTATCAAGGCATTTAAGTTACTGCACAATCTGGCCTTAACCTACCTCTCCTTTAAGAACTATTGCCCTTCAGGGACTCTCAAGTTCCAAGCAAAACAGATTATTAATTTTCATCTCATTCCCTCTGTTTCCACCTCCATGCATATGGGCAGGCTGTCTCCTAGAACTGGACTGCAATCTCTCTACATCAGGGTTTTTAAGTTGGGAATCACGAACGCTTTTTTCCCCTTATATTTGGATAACTGTATTCCAAAATAATTAGATTCCTTTGTGATCTTATGTATTTTGTGTTACGCACTTTCAAACATTCTGAAAAGAGATCCACAACACAAAGGGAGCTAAGAATTCCTGCTTTCAACCTGCTAAAATTCCTGTACTCCTCATCACCCTCTCCAGACCAGGTGCCACCTCTTCTACTCACTCCTAATGGCTTCTCCCAGCTGAACAGAATCTCTCCTTGGTCTCTGGCACACTGAAGGTTGTATCATACTTGTCCTCCCTCCCTCCCTATCGATCCCCATAGACAGTAGGACCCTTAAGGGTAGATGTCATCTTTCCATCCCAAGTGTTGAGCACAAGGCCTTGAACAGATTAGGTACTTAATAAATAACAAGGAGAAAGGCCAGGACTCTTTAAATATCAAAAAGATGCCCCAGTCTTTTTTCAGCAATATTGCTGCTGTTTCAGCACTTTTTTTGTTGTTGATAACATTTTTGTTGCATTCAACTTTTTCTGACCCATCTGGGGTTTTCTTGGCAAAGATACCAGAGTGGTTTGTCATTTCCTTCTCCAGCTCCTTTTACAGATGAGAAAACAGAGGCAAACAGGGCTAAATGACTTGCTCAGGGTCACACAGCCAGCACTACATACTTTCAAATCTCATATTTGCTGCTCAATCTCCCATCTCCTTCCCTTTTCACTTGGCTACTTTCTGTTTCTGGAATGCTGTCCCACTTCACCTCCACCTTTTACAATCTTTGGTTTCCTTCAAGCACATTGGATAGAGCATTGGACTTGGAGTCGGGAAGACTTGAGTTCAAATCCAGCCTCAGACACTTATTATCTGTATGGCCTTGGGCAAATCTCTTAACCCATCTGCCTCAGTTTCCCAGTTTCCTCCACTGTAAATGGAAGGAATAATAGCAACCAGAGCTGCTGCAAAGAACAAATGATATTTTTGTAAAGTGATTCACAAACCTTAAAAGTGTGATATAAAAGCAAGCTATTAATTAGCCTGACCCCCACACCTGCTAGTGCTTTCTCCTCTAAAGATACTATGTATCTTTTAAAAAAAATTTTTTTACTTACTATGTATATTTTCTATATAGATACATGTTGTGCCCTCCATTGGAATGGAAGCTCCCTGAGGGTAGGAACTGTTTTTTGTTGCTTTTTCCTCAGTGCTTAGCATAGCACCTGGCATTCAGTAGATATTTAATAAATGCTTCTTGATTTGTTTTAAACAGCATTCATAGAAGCACAGGACTTAAGAGTGGGGAAACTGGGCCCCAGAGAAGGTAAGTACAAGTCCAGAGAGCACAGAGAGTAAAAGATAAGCTGTGAGATCAGATAGTCTAGCACTGCCTCTCAAGCTGGGCGCACTGCCATATTCTTCATCTCCAAGAAGGGAAGTGTGGTCTACATGATGCCACAGACTTCATTCTTTTTTTTTTCTTCTTTTGGGAGGGGGAAGGCAGAGCAATTGGAGCTAAGTGACTTGCCCAAGGTCACACGGCTAGTTTTTGTGTTAAGTGTCTGAGGCTGGATTTGAACTCAGGTCCTCCTGACTCCAGGGCCAGTGCCTATTCACTGCTCCACCTAGCCACCCCCACAGACTTCATTCTTAAAGCCATGTTAACTAGTTCCCATTCTCTCTCCCGGGCTAGGTTGGTATCATTCAGCAAAAGTTTCTAGGCCCATGATGGTGATGAGGCAAACTAGGTTACTTTAGCTGACTAATTTCTCTACCTGCAGGTTGAGCTGGGGGCTGGACAGTGGGCCTCTTTCGAGGTGTCAAGGCTGGTTGGATAGGGAGAATTCCTGGATTTGGTTGGGTCTGTCCAGCTTTTGGCCTTTGGCGAGGTGCAATTGATGTCTCTGTTGTGGGAATAGGGTCCGTCAACCTATGAAAGTTAAAAAAAAAAGTTAGAAGTGGAAATTAACAATGCATAAATGGGGAAGGGTGTTGACGTGAGATTTTTATTGTGATCAAAAGGTCAAAACAGCTATTGCCAATTACCCTAATGAAGACACCAGACTCCCTTCCCCTTTGAGGTTACTGACAGCCATCAACTAATAGATGCTGACTAGTCTGGGCTTCTAGGTTGATATTTCTGAACTGCCCCTTAAAATACAGACATGACTGTACCCACACGAGTTAGAGCAGGCACACCCTCTATGTGGGAAAGCAGCCTTGGTACATCTGGTTCTGAATAGATTCTCCTAAGCATCTCTGTGTTCCGTGTGTCCCTGGGCACTGTCTTTATGCATCTCTCATACAACCCAATGGAGGTCTTAAGGCATAACTTACTTGGCTAGGCCAGGGCCAAAAACATCACTGACAACACTTTCTGAGAGCTTTTTCATCTTCTCAGGTGTGACTAAGAGGTCTCAGAACCTCTGACAAAATTAGATCATCTCAACTCCTGCCAAAACTTTCTGAATCGGAGAGATTATTCAGGCCAGTGGCCTCAAATGGCCACAGACTCAAAGATAAAGCACGCCAATCTAATTACATCTAGCTGTCAGGCTGGCAAGCAGTGGGAATCAGACTTCTCCTTGGAGAGAAACACACATGTCCATCAGCAGGTAAAGCTGACAACAGCAAGTGAGCTGGAGAAATAAAATAAAAGATTATCCAGGAAAAGGGCTTTGAGCCATTTCTGTGCATTTCTTTTCTTTTCTTCTGGAAAAGGCAACACTCACGACTCCCATTTAACTTGGTACTAGTCACGTGGCTTTGCTCCCAAAGGGCAGATGGGATCTTGTCAAAGATGCTTCATGCATGGGCTGTGCTACAAGTCTGCCCTTTGGGTAAACATGTAGGAGAGGTAAAGGCAGAATGAAGATGAAACTGCAGTAGCTGGGCAGGTGCTGAGCTACTAACATGAATGTCTCCAATCTGCTTTCTTCTTCAATGTTTAGGTCTGAGTGCCCCCTTCTACATGATGTCTCTCCTGCTTTCCCCTTGCTAGGGGTCATCTCCTGCCAAATTACTTTGTGCTTGCTTCAGCAATATGTTTTATTTACTTACATATTTTAACTTAAGTGGTTACATGTTGTTTCCCTCAATAGAAATATAAGCTTCCTGAGGGCAGAGACTCGTCTTTGAAATCCCCAGCACCTAGCACAGTGCCTGGCACACAGAATATGTTCGCTAAAAGCTTACTGAGTGATTGGCAGAGCCAAATCAAGAGTCCGTACTCACCCTAGCCTGGTTCATTTCTGAATAAATGGGGCCCCAAAGAGTTCTTTAATTCGCACTGTTTGTAAACTGTATGAAGAACAGATCCCCAAAACACCGCAATGTGGAAAATGATAACCATAGCCAGCATTTAGATAGGGTTATAATGCTTGCAAAATGCATCCTGTACATTATTTTATTTGATCCTCTCAATATCCCTGTGAAGTAAGTAGAACCAGTATTCTCATTTACAGATGGGGAAACTGAGGCCTCAAAAAAGCTGAAATGATTCGTCTTTGCTCACACAACTGGTAAGGGCTGAAAGTAGGGTTCAGACCGAGGTTTCTCTCTCTTGGCTTTCCAAGTCCAATGTTCTGCATTGTGCTGCCTCTGAAGAAACTTTGGGAAGGAAGATTGGAAAAGAAAAAGGGAGAGGAAAAGAAAAAGCAGATTGCAGAGGAAGGAGAGAACACTGGAGAGTAAGGGGAATAAGTGAGGAGACTTATCACTCACATTAAGACTCAAGAATAAGATACATGTGACTGGACAGAGGGCCAGAAGCACACTGAGGCATTTGGAAACACCATCTGGCAACCCGCATCTTTATGTGCCCACAACGAGTTCTGGGGCCCCATTAATATAAGGAAGGTTCTCACACATGGTTCTGAGTGGGACTGAGAAAAAAAGCAAGCTCAGGAAAGCAACTGGAATTCCGTGACTCTATAAGAACTTTGCACCAGGCCTTAAAAAGAAGAAATGAAGAGTCCTCTTTGCTGTTGTTCTCTATTATGTTGTTTATCTATCACAGAATGGAAGTTTATGTGCATTTCTTCTATAGAGTACAAGTAAACAGGAACAGGGCTGATTTTCTCTTGGTGGCTTAAACCAGATTTGAAGTATAGTAACTCATATTTCTATAGGGTTTCAAGGTTTACAAAATACTTTGCCCATATAATCCTGTTAGATGGGTAGTATGGGTATGATCACTCCCCATTTCCCATCTAGATAGAGGAAAGGATCCAAAATCTGACAGCAAGGAGGTATGGAGTCTGGGATTCCCAAACACAGGAAAAATTCATATAATCTTAATACTGTTGGATACATAGTTGGAAGACAGTCTAGAAATTAGATGAGAGAGAGATGAAGTTTTTTGGTCAAACAACTAGGAAGTAGGAAATCCATCATACAAACCCAAGTTTCCTGACTCCATGTCTACTACACTATGCTGCTAATAAACCTTTGAAAGCAATGGTCAAAACATAATCATGTCCAGAAATGTCTGATCCACCCAGAGCCTCACTGGATTAAGTGGATGCATCCCAGTGGAGTTGCTTCCAAAGGGTAACTCTCCTTTAGATGGAGAAGTTCTGATAACTATACTAGAAAAATCATTTTTACTTTATGGTCATCTCAAGAGAGAGAATGTGGCAGAGTGGACAGAGAGCTGACCTTGGGAGTCAGAAAAGACCCATGTTGAAGACATACCTCTGATGCATACTAGATGTGTGACCATAGATATTATACATTATATCATTTAACTGCCCCAGATAACTCTCTAAGTATCAGACCCTCACCAGCAATGGTAAAGGGAGTTTACACACTGGGAGTATCCTTACCCTGATAAAATCATAGGTCAGGACCCTCCCACCCCTAAAAATATGATCACCTCAAAGAGTTTCCTGCAGATTGCACGATTCTCAATCTGCCCACTCCCACTGGGACATGAAGTATGTTTTGTCAGGTAGTTCTTACCTGGCCTTTGGCTGGGTTTTTTTAGCAGCTGCCTCACTGGCTTTCACTGGTTCTGGAAGCTTAGCAGGGATGGGAGAGTTCTGCAGATTAAAACAAAACAAACAAAAGAACAAAATAACCTCCAAACAATCAGGAACAGTCAAGAGCAGCAGGATACCATGGACCTTTGTAAGCAACACAGCCAGCAGAACAAGAGGACAAGCATTCTGACTAGTGGATGATAGGAAACATATGAACTGGTGCCCTTCTTCTTATCTCAGTCTGACTGGGGTGAGAATGCTTATTCCTCCCATTAACTCGGATACAATCTGTGGCAATATAGGAGGTGACAGTAGCCTGTGTAAGAGCACGAGATGCAAATATTGATAATTAACCTGATCGTGGCTCAGTCAGACTTGGCAGCTATCAGTCAAAGTACCAAGTGGTAACAGTTTGTGATCCATAAAGTCCACTCAACTTCACCAAGAGGCACACAGTCACCTCTTCTAGGAACAACTCAAACCCCTAAAATCATACCTATAAGACTTTTGGTACAATAGCCCCTGAGAGGGATTATAATCTCTCATCATCTCCATTATACAGATGGACGCAGTGAAGAGTTCAGGAAAATTAAGTGATCTGTCCACACTCACACAACAAATGGGCATTGTCATCTGGAGATGAACCAAGTCTGGTACACTTTATACAGCAGGTCATGGGATTGTGCCATCTCTCATGGACTTCGAGAGCGGGAAGGCACCTCAGCTGCCAACTAGTCTAATCTCCACATTTTTCAGTCAAAATTTAATTTGAGTACCAAATGATTTTGGACTCATGGTAAACACTGCTATTATTGAGCCTATCTTTGAATGGGAAAATTAATTGGTGAATAGGAGAATGGGTTGATAGCTCAAATGGATCTAGAACTTCATTAATGTAAATTCTTCCCCCAACAGATGCAGACTGAAACCCATTCATGACTGTCCATATTGTGTAATTCTTGTCCATGTCCTTAGGATTGCCACAGGGGTCTACCCAACATGCTGGGGCTTCCTGCATTTCATCTGACATTGAAAGGATACCAGGGGAGCACATGGACTGTCCCTCATTCTAGTAACACATCACTCATTCTAATACTGGAATCAGGCCATCTTTTTCATCATACTTTTCTCTGATGACATCCTTTACTCTAGTTCCTTTTCATAATTCCTTATTTGTTATGTAATACTTTCAACTCTCACCTACTATGAACCTCTCTAATGCCCTGTATGTGACACTAATTTTGAATTCTTTGGAAACCATAGTGTTCCATGACTTGCAGACATACAACATCAACAGTATTGGGATTAAAAAGATGACTACTCCTAGAAGTATGAGGCCATTAAAGAAACTTTGTACTTTTAAGAAGGCAATCTGTGAGCTCAACTCATTGTCCATTTGTAATGTCTGTTAAAAAAAGGTGGGAAAGAAGAAAGAGGAGAGGAATAAGAGGAACAGAGAAGGAGAAGAGAAAGGAGAGAAGGAGGGAAGAGACGGGAGGAGGGGGAAAGACTTTTTTTGATGCCCATTCAACTATAAGTAATAATTTAGACAACAGGCCTTCTTCATGCCCTAGGTTTTTCCTGAAGGGATGGTTAGACCAAACTCTTTTAAGTGATTATGGATTTCTTCCATGGAGCCCTGTAGTGTTCTATACTCAGTTCCACCAGCTGAATGTCACCCACAAACAGATCTGAAGGGCCTTACCATGATCCATAAGGAATCTCTAATCTTAGAGTTTGTGCTAAGTCTCCTTCATGACAACAGCAGCACCTTGCCTGATCTGAATGATCAGCAGGTCATTGAAAAAGAATATCTTGCTATTTATGTATGCATGGGAATATCCTTTCTGGAAAAGCCTTTAAAGTGGTATTTTGTGCTACTGAATCAAATGCTTTTTTATGTTCAACAAACATTAAAGCACAATAAGATATTCTCTATATCTTCCAGTCAACTGTGTGATGATGAAGACGTGGTTGATTGTGGGAATATTATATTCAAAAACCTACTTATGTTCCCTACTAATATCTTCATCAAGGATGTCCTTGATGTGCTTAAGTATTCTCATAAAAATTTTATTTAGATGGGAAAAGAGGTATAAAGGTCTAGGTCAATGGTAATTGTGGTCAGCTTTTTTCATTAAAACAAGGTATCCATGCTTTTGGTGTCTTCCCTTCTTCAGATCTGCCTTGTGAATTGATTTCTCAATGTCCTCAACACTGTGTTACTTATAGCATGAATGAATCTCTTCCATTTACACTTGATCTAATTCAGATTATTTTTTCTCATCATTGCCCATCCATTAACATATCAGAACTGTGATGTTAAGAGTCCAAGTATGTTGGCTCATATCATGATGGTTAAAAAAAAAAAGTGGTCATAAAAATCTTTTCCATTTCTTTCTTTTGCCTTTCCACCTTCATCCTTAAATATCTCCAGGATGACTTTGCTTAGTTGGGTCTCTGACCAAGATTTCTTTACATTATTTTTACTCTCCACCATTCCTCTGTTTTATGTGAAAACATTTCTTATGATTTACCATCCATTTTCCTTTAAGATTTTGCAAACCATTTTATATTTCAAACCAGTATTGGCATAGAATGCTCCCTCTCTCCACTTGGCAAGTAAGTCAAGTGTTGGATGACTAATGTGCTTTTTGTGATCTTTTTGTCTCCTTGTTATGGCAATTAATTTACATTGCTTAAATTTCTGCATGTAATTCTTGTAGACTATCCTGTATTCTATCCATAGGTCATTTTTCATCATCAATAAATTGTTTTTAAACAAGTCAAGATGGTGTTGGTTTTCATGATCTTCTCTGTCTTTTCATATTTTTTTTCTCATTTTTATTCTGTCTACTGGCTCTGTACTAATTTTGATCTTTTTTCATTACAATTAGTGGTCTGACTGTACACAGAAAGCTGATTCTGGAATGATAACAGGCCAACAATAACAAAATAAAGTTCTTTTTATAGGCACTCCTTATTTTAGCTGCATACATTTGAAATAGAGAATAATTCAAGCAGTGAGAGATTCACAGGCTGATTTGTTTTAAACAGAACGAGAGAATTTTCAGGGACCACAGAGTTCAATTAATCTAACACCTTTATTTTACAGCTAAGGAAATAGTTGGAGAGAAGGCATGTGACTATTCTCTGGAGCAAGTGATAGGGAAAGGACTGGACCCCTGGTTTCCTTGGGGTAAGGAGTACCCCAGTGAGGAAACTCCTTCTACCTATTTTAAAAATTTTTTTATTTTTTGCTTTTTGGAGGGGGGAGGGCAGGGCAATTGGGGTTAAGTGACTTGCCCAAGGTCATATGGCTAGTAAGTAAGTGTCTGAGGCTGGATTTGAACTCAGGTCCTCCTGACTCTAGGGTCGGTGCTCTATTCACTGCACCACCTAGCCACTCCTATCTATTTAGATTGGCAACTTAATGAATGAGTGGGGTATTAATAGGTTAAGTGACTTACCCCATGTCACACAGATGGTATATGTATGTCAGGGGCAGGACTTGAACCTAGGGCACCCTGACTACAAGGTCAATTATTTATCAGTGATAGCATGTTGCATAAGTATGGGTATAGCCATGTCTATATACCTTTATAAGTTTGATTTATGCCTCATTTACTCATAATAATCCAGTGAGGTAGGCAGTGCCATTTTGTGGTTGGGAAAACAAAGGCTCAAGTTAAGGGACTTGTCTGTACTACAAACTTAAAGCTAGTAAATAACAGAAGGGCAGCTAGGTGGCATAGTGAACAGATTGCCAGGTCTGAACTCAGGAAGACTCATCTTCCTGAGTTCAAATCTGGCCTCAGACACTTACTAGCTGTGTGACTCTGGACAAGTCACTTAACCCCATTTGTCTCATCTGTAAAATAAGCTGGAGAATGACACATCAAATCACTCCAGAATCTGAACCAAGAAAATCACCAATGGGGTCATGGAGTCAGACACTACTGAAAAAAAACCTGACTCAACAGCAACAGTATAATAACAGAGACAGTATCTGAACCCAGAGCCAGTGTTCTTGGAACTACACTATGTGATAATATGAGTATGTCCCACTCTGGATTCTTCTCTCTTAGAGACACAATTTCACATACCTGAACGTTCTGAATGGGGCACTCTCTCTTGGCAAGCTTAAATGAGAAGTACGAGATCTGATAAATATCTGGCCTCTTGTCAGGGTCTGGCTCCAACATATACCCTAAAAAAAATGGCATTGTAACAGTTATTACATGTGGCAAAAATATTATATTCTGGTTATTTTCTCTTGTGTTCCTCACAATGTGGTAGGCAACTTTATCCTCCCATAAAGTAATCAATGATATATGAAATACTAGAAAAGCCAGTATCAGGGTTGATGGCATTCAAATGATATTTTGGCATTATAATTTCATAGACTTAATCTCCACGAAGGTTACAAAACTATGCAAGTCCTTAATTAAATGTGTAATAATACCAGTTCATGTACTCGATAGAAAGAAACAAAACAAAACCCAAAAGAATAAATTTGTTCATTAGGATTCTGTTTTTAAGCCTCATTATTTTTCTTTTTCAAATATGATGGTTTACATTCACCAGTGACCATTAGCTAATGGTAATATATTTAAATTTTATCAAAGACATCAGAATTTTACATAATTTGCCTTTCAAAGCAGGGATCTAGATTAAACAAACATTTTCTTTTGCAGGTACCTAGGATGTACATTCTCATTTAGGCTAACAAATGGCTAGTCATTATGCAGAATCATAACTGGAATTCTGATTCATGAATTTGCTAATTGTTATTCCCTGCTATAGCTCTTAAAAGTTTTTGTTTTTAATCAAAACATATTCAATTTTATTTTTCTAATGATCTACATACAGTTCATCTGTCTTTAGCTTATCTCTTTGAATCTTTCTTGACAAATCTAGAAAAGATGTGTTTGTGTATAAAATTAACAGAAATTACAATTGAAATTGATCTTAGAAATCCAGAAAGTGCAGATTCTTTGTTACATCTCTGACAAGTGGTTATCCAGCCTGACGGAAGAATGCCAATGGGCAGGAAACATTTGGTCCCAAGGCAGTGCAATCCATTTCGGGGTGGTATGAAATGTAAGAAGTTTTTCCTTATACGGAGTCAAAATATGCCTCCCTGTAATTTCCAATCACTGTTCTCATTCTGCCATCTATAGCAAAGCAGAACAAGTCTGATGCCTCTGCAAGAACTTAAAGACAGCTATCAGGACTCCCTTGAAATCTCCCCTTCTCCATACTAAACACTCATGTCCTCTAATCTCCTATCACAAAGTCTATACTCCCCAGATCATCCTAGGGGCTCTCTTCTAACCACAGCCCTCCAATTGTGGTGTGACAAGAGCAAAGGATGGTGGGCTCTCACCTTCCTCACCCTTTATGCTGTATTTTTTTTTTCTGAATGCAGTTGAAGATTTCATTAGTGGCTTTTTTGGTTGCCATACCACACTGCTGACTCACAATGAGGCTGCAGTTCATGAAAACCTCCAGGACTTTTTACATAACCTGCTTTCTAGCCCTGTCTCCCACACATCCTGTGCTTATGCAGTGGGAGCTTTGAACCCAAAAGTCACAGGACCTCAGATGCTGCAAATCATCCTTCCAGTTTAACAAGTTGTTTTTGGTCTCCAATTCTCTCATCCAGGATGTGAGCTGCTAGCAACTGGCTTCGTGTTATCCACAAATTTGACCAAAAACAGAAGCTTGTGCCAAGGGCTTATTTTCAACAGATCACAAAGAAGTAGCTACTTTGTGACATAACCTGACCCAGCAGGCTACCCTTGAAGGATTTAATACTAAATTCCATGTGAATGTGCAGTGCATGATGGATAGTTCCATTTGGGTGGGGAGGGGGGGGCGGAGAGTCTGACATCTATCCAGAGGAATAACTCTCTGAATCATGACCCATTCCTGACTCCCCAAGAACTTAGTCCTTGGACACCACTAACTAGCTTTATATCTATTAACACCTATATAGATATAGACTTCCCTACACCCCAGTCAGAAAATCAGAAAACATGATATAAAAATATAAATAACTAAAAATATGAAAAAAACCTTTTTTGTATTATGAGACCTCCCCCTCAAGCAGTTTGGGTGAACTCCATGTACCCTCATCTCAGAATACTGTTTTTAAATGCATACAATAAAATATATAGGGTAACAGAGGAAACCAAATATATTGAAATAACAATTACAATTTTTTTTTAAAAACCAAGTTCAAAGACTCCAGCTTAAGAACCTCTGATACAGAACATACACAGAACAAGAGTAAGTTAAATGTGTACTTATGCATTGTGTATTCCAAAACTGAGGCTAAAACTAAGGATGAAGTGAGAAGCAATACAAGTGTTTTCTTTGTTCCTTGACCTTGTTGTAAAATGCCTCTCTCAGGTCCACCTCTATCACTCATTCTTTTCAGCAGTAAACAGGCACATCAGAAATTAACTTGAATGTAATGATATGGTGATACATTCTGTCCTGTGCATTTATTTATTTATTGGCCTTTTTTTTTTTTTTGGAGGGGGGAAGGTAGGGCAATTGGGGTTAAGTGACTTGCTCAAGGTCACACGGCTAGTTTTTGTGTTAAGTAGTCTGAAGCCAAATCTGAACTCAGGTCCTCCTGACTCCAGGGCTGGTGCTCTATTCATTATGCCATCTAGCTGTCCCCTGTCCTGCACATTTAAAGGTCATTCCAATTCTTTGCATCAAATTACAAATAATTATAAGTTGTAAAATAATTTATTCTTTACTTTCAGTTCTGAAGGGTAATTTAAAAATATATTGCTTTTAAAAGTCCACAATGTATATAATTCCTTTGTAAAATATCTTTCCATTAATCTAACAAATTTTTTTTAAATTATGGACATCTAAATTATGCCTATGAGCTTACAGTATGATATATCATAGGCATGTTATAAATACATGTAATATACAACTACATATTTTTTATCTAACACATCCATTTACAAGGCTGGATGAGGCTCAGAATTTTATTGATTTTTACAAATATTTACTGAACACAAATACTTAGCATTATGCTAGGTATTGATGGATAAACAGAAACAATGTAAGACATACCTAACTTACAATTTAGTCATTAAGGCAAGAGATGTGCATATGTAACGCCAATGTGAGTATGCCCTATTCATAGCAGCTGCTATAGGTATCACACTGGAGTTACAACATGAAGCAAGTAAGTCACAATGTATGCCAATACATGACTAAAGGCTGAAATGAGATTTAGATAATAAACACTATTGAATTTCAGAGAACGGGAAGATCCATTGGCTGGAGTAGCTGGAGAAAGGCTTTCTTTTTGTAAAGATGGGACATGAGCTTGACATGTAGGAGAATGGAGGAAGGAATATAGTGTATGTTCCAGGAAAAGGGAAGGGAACAGCCTTGGTGAGTAGAGGACCTGTGTATAGGGGTTAATGAGAAAAAATGCCAGCCTAGATAGCTAAGATGGTCTCTGCTTCTGAAGGCATTTGGAGTCAGACTAAGGACTTTGGACTTTATTTCATTTTCTGAGCAGAAAAATGACAGGATGAAATGAGTGTTTCTAGAAGATTAGTGTGGGAGAAGACAGTATGTAATGTGAATTGGAAAGAAAGAGACTAGAAGCAGGAAAACCAGTAATGATTGTAATTTTCAAGATTTACACTCTAGTTCCAACAATGGACAACTACCTGGGGACATCTGAAACAATTCTGCCTGCCCTTGAAACCATTCCTCTCTGTAGCTAACCAATTTTACAAAAATTATACCAGCTAATATTCTCTCAGAGAACCACTCTGAGTTTAGGGCAAAGTACTGGTTACTCTCCACAACATCTCTACTCAAAAGGTAGAGGACTGTTAAATCAGACCATCCTCTGTGATATACACTCTTCACTTTAGATCATAGAATCCTCTGGGGCCCATAATTAGAGATGATGGAATCCTAATAAAGGTGCCCCCAGCCCCAATATTATAACTTCATTATAGGCCTAGCCATACTGAACAGCAGGCCCACTGCTCCTACCTAGTCCCAACCCCCGCAATGTCCTAACTTCTTTGGATATGCCTCACTGCTCACTGGAACAATAGGTGTGTCCCTGAACTGTTAGTTCCCACAGAAACAGCAGGTATGTCCATGTGATGGGAACCTAGCTACTGCCTCTACCTGGTCACTGCTCCCAGACCCATTCCCATAAAAACAGGTGTGTTCTTGTATTCAATCACAATTACATAATCCATAATCCATCTGGCCCAAGACAGGACCACAATAGCTAGGCAGTTGGGGAGTAGATTGACCAGAATGTTTAACCACCGAACCATAGATAGGACCCTCTCCTCCATTACCTAATCCCTTACAGTAACCCCACCCCATTTTGTGAACATCCCCCATCTCTCCCCACCATAGGAGAGCTGCCTAGGAAACCTGCCCAAACCTACTACCTGAAGCCCATACCCCTCTCCCCCACCCACTTCTGTTTCGTTCTTGAAATAGATTTGGGAATTTTCCAGCTGGGCAACAAACTCATCTCTGGGCAACAATCATTAGGCAATGAACTAATTGCTACCTTTTGGCTTCTGTATTTTCCCTGCTTGTGTAGCAACTGACTAAGTTGTAGTTTCCCCCGGTAATAGGTTTGTTGTGATTTTTGTCTATATAAACCCCGAGATGTATATGCTCGGCTGCCTGATTTGGGTACACGACCCCTGGCAGTCCCCAGGTTAATTATGCTCCACAATTAAAACTTCATTTAAAATGATCAATAGTATCACTAGCTGTCATTCACTTTACAACACCTTAACAAACCCCTCCTCCATTACCTAATCCCTTAACAAACTCTTCCTGCCTTTTTAATATTAATGATATTCCTCTATTCTATGTAAATTTCTATTGTGTTAATTGCATCTTTACCCTATAAAAATCCATCTTGCTTTCTCTTAAGCTGCTGATTCCTATTGAAATTTAGCCTGATTCATGAAAGGCATCAATCTCAATAAATGCCTATACTTGGATTAGAGGTGGTCTGACTGAATTCTTTGAGACAGTACCACATCATAACACAACACAACAAAAAACTGCAACAGTTTTTGGGTGGGCAAAGCCCCCACTTCAACAGTTTTTGGCGTCCCTGGATTTAAACCGCAATAGTGACAAGCTGAACTCTATTTAATATACTTAGGGAGAAGAAGAATTCCCAGTTTGGGTTTTGCCAGACTCTCATTAGTGTCATCAGTGAGGTCACCTACAATTCCTCAGCCTGGGAAGAAAATGGTCAAGAGGTCAAAGTTGGAAACTAGAAGCATGTCTATGCTCACAGGCCAAGGAAGACCTTTACCTAGCAAGGGATCATCAAAACAGGGTTAAAAACTGAAGAGAGGCCATGTAGTACAAGTGCATTATTTTACATATTAGGAGATTAAGGACCAGGGAAATGAATTGCCATGGGTAGTCAGTGTCAGAAATAAGATTATAACATAGGTCTTCTGAATACAGAGCCAAAGGGTCCCTTTCTGCTCCATGTTATGTCTACCACTGTGGAACTAAGTTCAAACTCCGAATCAAGTATCCCTAAGGATAGGAAGGGAAAGTTCAGGACCAAAGGATAGTAGGCCACTAGACCCTGAAGGTGGTGGTGTAAATAAAGAGCCAGGCCTAGAGCCGTGGATACTTCAAATCTGGCCTCAGATACTTCCTGGCTGTGTGGCCCTGGACAAATCACTTAATCCTGTTTACCTCAGTTTCCTCATTTGTAAAATGATCTGGAAAAGGCAACAGCAAAACACTCCAGTATCTTGGCCAAGAAAACTCCAAATGGGGTCACAAAGAGTCAGACATTACTGAAAAACAACTGAACAAAAACAGGCCTTTAAAAACTCAAGAGATAGGGTGGGAGGGAAGGTGCAACTTGATTTGTCTTAGATGTCATTTGCAAGACCTTTTCTGGTATTTCAGGTTGCTTTTGTTTTGCCCATTCACACTGGTATTTAGGTAAGCATATTCTCTTTTCATATGTCCATGGCTAGCAGGCTGATATTTCAGCTCTGGTTTCTTCACTTAAGATTATTTTATAGACCTCTTCACATTTGTTTATATTCTCCAAATGTAGTCTTAGTGGTGTATTATTCCATTAGGTTGATATACTACAACTTGTTTAGCCATAACCCAGTTGTTGGACATCAGATGGTAGACAGATTACTGCAATTACAAGTTATGCTTCCATCAGTATCTTGGAACAGATAGCCCTTTTCCAATGTTTTTTGCTATTTAAGGTACATTCTCAATTATCAGATTGTTAGGTCGATGGCTGTGGGTATTTTAAGAACATTTGCAGAATACAGGCAGAATGCTCTCCAAAAAGATTCCAGCTATCTGTTATTTCACCAAAAACAAACAAGTGTGCTTGCTTCTCTATCAGTTCCTCATGGTTTTTAAAATTTGTATATTTTTGATCCTTAAGGAAGTTAGAATATTCTTTATCAGTATATATGATTGCTATAGATAATGGGAGAGAGGAAAACTAGCAATAAGTTGCTCCCCAAAAGAAAGTCAGAACGGCTTTTAAAATGCATAGAAGAGAAAGAAGTTCAATAGGAAACAGATAAGCAGGACAGCTTTGAAAGTAACATACTGAATTTATTATTTACTTTTAAAAAGTAACCTTTACGTAATGGGGATTTATGCTTTCATATATAACCTCTTTTTCTGGGTTTTTTTTTTGTATAGAGAACTGTTCTTTGTTTTATGGTGTATTAAATTCAGCATAGTAAAATAAAAGTAAATTATTATGGATATTTTTCATATTTTTTACATTTTAGTAATTTTTTATTGTTGTACAGACTTTTTTATAAATCAAATCCATCCACCTGGCTCTCTATAATTACTTCAATCTATTTACAAGATAAACATCCATGTCTTATCCACAGTTGAGATACATTTATTTTTCAGTCATTTTTTGTTGTTATTCTTTTTTATGACTAAGTCTATGATCTAGCTAGAAATTACTATGGTATATGGTGTGTGGTGAGGTGCTAAATTAATTTTCAACCATACTGCTACCCAATTTTTCCAACAATTGTTAAATAATGAATAGTTTTCTCAGTTTTTATTTCCCTTGGGTTTATCAGACATTAATCTTTTGCATATATTTGCTTCTGTTCCTGACATGTCCATTCTACTCCATTCATCTGGCTTCCAATTTATTGCCCTAAATAGTATAGTTTTGATGACAAATGCCTGTCAAAGGCAAGGAACAAAAGTCTAATTTTATTAGGTTTTTGTTTTTCTCAAGCATCCCTGATGTTATGACCGCAAAAATTTTTCCACATAAATTTCCTCATGATCTTATCTGGCTGTTTGGAAAATGGTATCAAATTAAAATTATACATAAAATCAAGATTTGGGGTATGTTGCTATGGGTGGGGGCGGCTAGGTGGTATAGTGGATAGACAGCACAGCTTGGAGGCAAGAAGACACATCTTCATGAATTCAAAACTGGCCTCAAGACACTTACTAGCTGTGTGTCCCTGAGCAAGTCACTTAATCCTATTTGCTTAAGTTTCCTCATCTGTAAAATGAGCTGGAGAAGGAAATGGCAAACCACTCCAATATTTCTGCCAAGAAAACTTCAAATGGTGTCATGGAGGGTCAGACACAACTGAAAAGAAAAAAATACTGCCATTTTTAGTACATTGATCTAAGCCACATATGAACACCGAAATCTTTTTTTTGTTGTTGTTTTTGGTTTTAGAGGGGGAAGGGTAATTGGGGTTAAGTGACTTGCCCAAGGTCACACAGCTAGTAAGGGCTAAGTGACAGAGGTTGAATTTGAACTCAGGTCCTCCTGACACCAGGGACGGTGCTCTATTCACTGCATCACGTAGCTGCCCCCAAAACACAACACTGTTTTATAAATTTACATATTCTTTCATGTATGGCTTAATAGAAGACTGCTAAATTCTCACACCTGTTTCTGCATTTAGTCTGTCAAGATATTGCTTTGGTTAAATACATAAATATATAACAAAAATCTAGCCACACAAAGATATATAGTTCTAAAAAGAAGGAGTATTTTAATAATCAAATAACATCTTAGCATTATTATAAAAAGTTTTACTTTACAGATCCATGAAAGACTTTTGGGGACCCCCAGAAGTCTACAGGTCCCATTTTGAGAAGCACTGCTGTAAATTTCAGAGAAGATGTCAATTCCTATTGGTAAAAAATAGTTCCTTACCAGGAACTCCATATGCCAATGAAATCACAGGTCCAGTTAAAAAAAAAAAGAATACAACTGCTATATTCTGAATACTGTTGACCTATAGAATTTCAAAATCACAAGGGATCTTGGTGATCACCTAGCCCAGTAGCATCATTTTATAGAAAAGAAAACTGTGGCCTAGAGGGAATGACTTATATCATCATATCAATGAATCAAAGATTTAGAGCAGGAAAAATAGGGGATCATCTAATCTGAAACCTCCATTTTATTTTTTTGCTTTTTGTAGGGAGATGGGGTTATTGGGCTATTGGGGTTAACTGACTTGCCCAATGTCACGTGGCTAGTAAGTGTTAAATGTCTGAGGTCACATTTGAACTCAGGTCCTCCTGACTCCAGGGCCAGGGCTCTATTCACTGGGCCACCTAGCCACCCCTGTCCTTCCATTTTAAAGATGAGAAAACTCAGACCTGGAAGAAATGACTCGCCACATAATTAGCAAGTGGTAGAATCAATACCTGAACCCATTCATTTGAACTGGCATAATGTATAGCGGGTAGGATGCTAAGCTTTGTCCTGTCCAGCTCTTCATTATTCCATTGGGATTTTCTTAGCAAAGATACTAGAACAGGCTATTTCCTTCTCTAGTTCATTTTACAGATGGGGAAACCAAGGCAAACACGGTTAAGTGACTTGCCCAGAGTCACACAACTAGTAAGTGTATGAGGCCAGATTTGAATTCAGGAGGAGGTGCCTTCCTGATTCCAGGACCAGCACTCTATCCACTAGCTAGCTACCTTATTGTTTCTTAAAATCTAGTAACAATTTGCGATCATTTCTTTTTCAAAAGTTTTATCAGGTACTTTTTATTAAAAGAAAGAATTCATGGGGGAGGCTAGGTGGCACAGTGAATAGAGCACCGGTCCTGGAGTTAGGGGGACCTGAGCTCAAATGCGCCCTCAGACACAACCCAAAAATAAGCTGTGTGACCTTGGGCAAGTCACTTGACCCCTACTGCCCTACCTCCCCCCCTCCAAAAAGAAAAAAAAAAAGAATTCATGAGTAAAGCTTCTCTCTTTTCTTTTCTAAGACTGATCTATTCAGTTATTAATTTCTTATGTCAGTTTTGGTCACATTTTTAGCAAGAAATATCCATTTCTTTGCTATTTTATTAGCAGCATGTGACTGAGTATTATTCACTATGCCTGCCACATATAACAATAAATGTTCTTTGAACAGAATGATTTTTCAGTTGCTTCCTCATTTGCCACGATCTTTTCTTTTCTGTTTCTAATTTTGGTCATTTTTCTTTAAAAAAGCAAAACAAAACAAAACACTGTTTATTAGCAAAAAAAGTCTGTTCATTTTATTGGTCTCTTTAAAGAACCAGCTCTTTTATTTATTAATTCAAATGTTTTCCTATTTCCCATTATATTTTTTCCTCTATTCTTTATTATTTCCATTATTGTTATTTTCCTTTAAATGACTCCTTTGCTCAATTCATTTTTTCCTTTCTTTCTTATTAAAGTTGATAATCATCACCATTGTTTTACCTTAAAGAACAATTTTAGAAGCATTAACATTTCTCTCTTCCATTTTTTTTGTTTTTGTAACTCGATTATGCTTTCTTTATTATGATTAGTTTTTTAAGTATTTTTCTTTACCTTTTGCTTCCTTTTATTATTTATGTTACTGTTATTTCTAATTTTACTACCTTATAATCTGTAAAAAAACCAGTATGCATATTTTTAAAAATTTGCTCAAGGATCTTTATAAATGAAAATTAAAGCTACCATTTATTTACTTATGTTCATTTTATAGATTATATATTTATTTATTAAAATTTATTTAAACCTTAAAGTCTTTTAAGGTTTGCAAAGCACTTTATATACATAACATCATTTAAGCCTTGCAACAACCCTATGAAATAGGTTCTATAAGGTATTATTTTAAGATATTAAGCCTTTCAGATTTTATGATTTCAAAATCTGTTGACTGTTAGAATATTTTTCCTTTTTTTTTTTAGAGGACAATAGGGGTTAAGTGACTTGCCCAAAGTCACATGGCTAGTAAGTATGTTAAGTGTCTGAGGCCGTATTTGAACTCAGGTCCTCCTCACTTCAGGGTTGGTGCTCTATTCACTGTACCACCTAGCCACCCCTATAAGCTATCATTTTAGAGATGAAGAAACCAAGGCTTGTTTGTTGTTGTTCAGTCATTTCAGTCATGTCTGACCCTTCATGACCCCATTTGGGGTTTCTTGGCAGAGATATTGGAATGCTTTGCCATTTCCTTTTCCAGTTCATTTTACAGATGAGGTAGTTCCCCTGCTTTTTACATTTAGTTCTACACACACACACACACACACACACACACACACACACACACACACACACACACACACACCCCTACCCAGTTATTTCCATTTTATTCAATAAAAAATTAATTTTGATTTCTTTGCTTTTAATATTCTCACTAGATTTGTCATATTTTGATCACGAAGCATAAAATTCATTATCCTTTTATTTTATCTATTTCATTTTGTATCGCTATTACTCTTTTTAATGAACATAACTGTTGAATTATTTGTTTCTCTATGTGTGTATAATTAATTGAATGTTTATACATTTAAATGAGGCAGCAATTTGACAAAATACTATTTTGGATTTCAAGTCCCTAAGACCTGGATTCAAATCTTGCCTTAAATACTTTCTAGCTCTGAGGCCCAAAGCTCTATCTCAGTCTCAATTTTCTTATCTGTAAAACAGGGATGATAATGGCATCTATGTCACAGGGTTGTTGCATGTATCCAAAACGGTAACATATGCAGTAAGAGTACTTTGTAAACCATAAACTGCTACATATATATATACCACCTGCTATTATTATTATTAGATATTCACCACTGCATGATGATAGAACATTTTTATTTGTCTTTTTCTAATTTCAGAGTTCAATGTAAACATTAATATCATCACTGCTACTCCTGACTTTTTAAATTTTTAATTGCATACTGATATATTTTTAGACCAACCTCTAATTTTGAATCTTTTTTCTTCATTAAATATGCTTCTTATAAGCAGCTTTGATGAATTTTCTTTTTCAATCTATTCAATTAACTCCTCTCTTGCAGGAAAATTCACATAATTAATATTTGATTTCATTAATATTAAATTTGATTCTTCATCTAGCATTTAAAATCTTTTCTAATTTTAGCTAATCCTATATGGAAGGAGCAAAATTTTTTTTCAATTACTATTTCTGCTACTACAAGTAATAAATAAAGCAAACTAAATTTCAGCTTTTTCAAACTATTGCCTCAACTATCTCCTGAAGCCTGACATCCTTAAACTGAAGATAAAAGCTTTGCTTGGAAGATTGCTAGCTCCATTCCTTTCTCCCCTTCTCCTTTTATTTTTTTTTTTGAGAAAGATTGTTTTTTGCCTATTTAAATGCCTTTTTGGTGAAAGAGATTAACAAATGTAAATGACAGTTTTAAATCTCTTGACTTTTATTAATCATAATAGGTATTATATTCTTATAAGTATTAATTCCTTATTCTAAATCATCTCTTGATTCACTCTATATCTCCTTTTTTGCTCCTTCCACTGATTTTTAAAAAAAAAATTCTTCACTTAAATTGTAGTTCTGGTCTTCTTCCTAAACTCCAGTCTTGCATTACCAACTGCCTACTGGGCATCTCCAACTGGCATTATCTGTAGGCATCTCAAACACATGGCAAAATCAGTCTTCATTTTTCCTCCAAATTATCCCCAACTGCTCATTTTCCTAATTTAGCTGAGAACACTACCATATTTCCAGGCACTCAAGACTTGTAACCTTGGAGTTAACCTCAACTCATTCCCTTCCTTTTTTGCCCAAATCCAAACAGTGGACAAGCTTAGTTGATTCCACTTCTACAATACAATATATGCTCTCTTCTCTCCACTCCCACGGCTACTGTCCCAGTTCAAGACTTCATCACCTCTATAATGGCTTCTTAATTGGTTTCCAGGATTCAAGTCTCCCTCTCCCCTAATCCATTCTCTAAAATGCTGCCAAAGTGATATTTCTAAAGCTTACCATGCCATTCCCCTGTTAAAGAAGTTACAGTGATTTCCTCTTGCCAGGTATTTTTTTTCTATAGCATTTTAAATTTTATCTAATTCTTTCCTTATAATAATAACGAGCAGTTATATAGCATTTTAAGGCTTTGCAAATATAATTTTGTTTTATACTCAGAACAACACAGGGAGGTAAGTGCTCTCCCCATTTTACAGATGAGGAAACCAACACTGACAGTGGTGAACTGACTGGCCCAGGGTCACATAGCTGGTAAATGTCTGAGGCTGGATTTAAACTCAGAATAGAGTACTTTCGGTCTCTTTTTACTGATACACAGAGAGAGGCTAAATGACTCACCCACAGTGACCTAACTAGATAACGTCATAAGGAAGATTTAAATCAAGATCTTGAAGGCCTGAGTGCAAGGCTCTTTCTACCACACTACTGCATAACCTCCTTTTCCTGGGGATCAAATCTCTTTTAGCATCCCCCTGGAAAAAGTACTTAATTTGCTTTCACTGGGGTATGGTGGCACTCTTTAAGCTCTCTGATGTCATGAACCCCTTGGGCAGTCTGGGGAAGCCCACAGAACTCTTCTCAGAATATGTTTTTAAATGCATAAAACAAAATACATAGAATTACAAATTGAGACTGATACAAAAATATTTTTTAAAGCACATGATTTCATGGATCCCAGGTGAAATGAGGTCTGACTAGAGTCAGACTGGATGACTGACTAGAGAAGATACCTAGGGGGGCTTTTAATTAGTCTGAGAACAGGGCAGATGACTATGAGTAGCCACAGATGAAATCCATAGCTAGGGAACTCCTCTGCCTTCCCTGAGAATTGGTTGAGATGACTGATAGGACGTCAGGCCAGTGGGTTGTACACTGTGTAGACAGGGTGGCCAGTGGGATCCTGTATGGTCTAAGTGAGATCTTTTATAATGATGCCCTATTCTGTAAAGGTATTGTCACCTTGTAACTCTCCGGGCCTGAGGGGGGTTATAGGAGCCTGGGGTAAAACAGGAGGTCCATGGTTTTGGCTGGTGCTCACAGAGGGCAGCAGTGGCCTTGCTCCTAGGCCGACAGAGAGGTGACTGTTGAGAGCTGCCATGCAAGGAAGACCAGAAAGGTAACAGGTTTTACATATAAAGGCCTTGTGCAACAAGGCCATGAAGCAATAAAGCCTAGGGACATTTACAAGATTACATCACAGATATCAGCCATGAGAACTGGAGAGTTCTTTGAGTCTAAAGCTGGGTAGAGGTGAGCGGAAAGAAGCTGAGGAGCCAGAGCCAGCACAGGGAAATGGACAAAGGCAGTGGTTTTCAAACTTTTGGGTCTTAGGACTCCTTTTCACTCTTTTTTTTTTTTTTTTGAGCAATTGGGGTTAAGTAACTTGCAGTTACTTAACACAGCTTAACTTACTTAACAAGTTACTTAACACGGCTAGTCATTATTTGTGTGTGGGTGGCTCATTTTCTGAGGCCAGATTCGATCTCGGATCATCCCAACTCTGAGGCCGGCGCTCTTACTCACTGCACCACCTAGCCGCCCCCTCCTTTTCACTCTTAAAAAGTATTTATGTGGGGCGGCTAGGTGGCGCAGTGAGTAGAGTGCTGGCCCTGGAGTCAGAAGGACCTGAGTTCGGATCCCGCCTCAGACACTTAACACATACAAACATAAAAACCTAGCCGTGTAACCTTGGGCAAATTACTTAACCCCAATTGCCCTCCAAAAAGCAAAAAAAAAAAAAGTATTTATGTGACATTTAGTATATGAGGAATTAGAGCACCATACTATTACTACAGAAATAATTTTGACTTTGCAGACTTTGACTTTGAGAATTATTGTACAAGGGCAAGAAATCAGCAAATCTAAGAAAAGCTAAAGACTGTCAGTGATCTATGAAAGTGAGGACCTTTTGGTGGTACTGGTACAAGACTATCTGACCCACATCTTTGGCTTCTCAAATGCCAGATGATTTACCAACTCTAGAAGTTTAATGTGGTGCCACTGAGAGAAACAGGGACATTAATGGAGGAACTTTTTCATAGGAAAGATGGTAAGTTTCAGCACATGCTGAGTTTGAGATCCTCCATGAAAGGCTTTCTCCAGTGCTTTATGAGAGGACTCTGGGTTCTCTGGGCCAGGCCTGGGGAATACAAGCTCTGTCATGTCCTGCTCCAAGGGAAGAAGGATAAAGAGTATCTACAGACAAACTGGATCCAAGGACTAGCCTAATTAGAATCATCAGATGATTATTAAGCATCTAATATATAAAAAGCAACATGCTTTAAAAAGGTCATCAATAAGTAACTTAGGCCATGAGATAATATAATATTCTGATCCCAGTATATCTAAAAGAACCTAAGGCAAAAAGAGGATTAAGATAACAAACAAGATCACTTATCTTTTGAATAATGAAATTAGATTCTAGGGTGAGAGAAGAACATTCAAAGGACTGCTGATAGTCAGAGACCTTGGGTTGGATCTTGGATAAGAAAGCAGAACTTAAAGATTTATATCTTTAATTTGAGAATAAATAACTGTTTTAAAAATGAGCTAGAGGAATTAACCTGAGGATGTAAATACGTCTCAGGGTATC
Source organism: Gymnobelideus leadbeateri (assembly GCA_011680675.1). NCBI lineage: Eukaryota > Metazoa > Chordata > Mammalia > Diprotodontia > Petauridae > Gymnobelideus > Gymnobelideus leadbeateri. Next base: position 1,185,383 of record WOXC01004030.1, read on the forward strand.
CCCGAAACCTAATAGGATGAAATTCATGATTCATACATGGCAAGGAATGGGCTCATTCAAAGGGGCCATATGAGAGAGAAGAGGTGGTAGGACAGCATTATACCTGGAGAGGATATTCATCTGTTTGGAAATTCACCCAGTCAAGGCAAGGGGGAGGGTATGTATGTTGAAGAACATTTGGATAAGCATGAAAAAACTGAGAAGCAAAGCCAATTATCATGATAGAAAAAAAAAATGGAAACAGGGATTGATGATAGTCTGATTAGGTAGACTAAGGATTGGTTAAATGACCAAACCCAAAGAATGGTGATGGACAATCTAGTACAGAACCTTCTCTGGTTTGGGTTCATTTTGTTTATCAGTCACATATAAAGGTGATGTATGTGTATACATACACATATGTGCACATCCATATGACTTACTTATCAAATCTGTGGATGACACATTGTAAGTGCTGGGTAATATACTGTGACACAAAATGAGATCACTGAAAATGCTTACCAGACTTATGCAACAATGGGCTAAAACTGGTAAGATGAAATTAATTAAGTTAAATGTAAAAAATCATATATTTGGGTCCAAAAAAGAACTGTACAAGCATAGAACTATATACAAAGAACTACAGCTGGAAAGCAATAGTTGTGAAAAAATTTTCTGGAAATTTTAATGGTCCACAAACTTAGGGCAATAATTAAAATGACTAGAGTAAGGAAGGTGACAATACTGTCATACTCTTATCACTTGTTAAGCTAAGCCACTTTTGTAGCATTCTGTCCAGTTCTTGGAGCTACATCTTAGATCGGTGACAAGCATGTCAAGAGACTGACGGAATTGAAGAGTCTGAAGGCACCTCAGCAGCCATTTAATACCCATATGAATAAGAATTCTTTCTAAAACACCTTCACCCCCAAAATGATCCATCAACACTGATGAAGAACCTCAGAATTAGAAGAACTTATTATTTCCTGAGGCAGCCCAGACCATTTTTGGATAGTTAGTACTATAAGGAAGTTGTCTCTTACATCAAGTCTAAAATGTGTCTCTGTGCTACTCCTACCCACTGCTCCTAGCTCTTCCTTCTGTAGACAAACAGAGCAAATCAAGTCCCTCTCTTCAATCAGACAGCTCTTTTTCAAATGACAACTAAGTCTTCTCTTCTCTATGCCCAGTTCTTTCAACCAATAATCCTTTGTCATGTTGTCCAGCAATCTCCCCATCTTGGCAGTCCTCTTTTGGAAACGGTCCAGCTTGTCTATATCTATCCTAAAATATGGTCATCCATATATGCCCCAACTAGGCAGAGTATAAAGAACCTAGTACCTCTTTCCTTCTGGATATTATACTTCTTGATGTATAGCCTATGACAGTGTTAGCTTTTTTGCCTCTGTGTCACACCAATGACTTATATTAAGCTCACAGTCCACTAAAACCCCCACATTTTTCACACTGAAACTGTTGTCTCTAGCCATGCCTCCCCCATCCAGTAGTTGTGAAGTTGATTTTTCCAATCCAAATATAGGCAGGAGGGTAACCAGATGGTGAGGGGACTTGAAACCACGCCATGCCGAAAGAAGAAGGAACTAAAGAAACAATTAAAGGAGGGACATGATCAGTGGCTTCCACACTGGAGGAGGGATTTAGACTTGTTTTTGTTTTTCCTCATAGGCAAGAACTAAGATGAAGAGGTGGAAGCTTTAGGGGGACAGATTTCAGCTCAATAAAAGGAAAACTTCCTAAGAGTTAAAGCTCTCAAAAAAAACTACATGGGTAGCTTAGGGTTGCTGATGCAAGCCTCATGACTAAAGGTTTATGTAAGTGGAAGCCTAAAAGACCATTTTCAGGGATGTTATAGGGAGTATCTTTGCTGTGGGGAGAGTATGGACTAGAAACACACAGGTCACAGGCAGTCTACAACTCTTTCAAGTGTGGCCTGAGTCGGATTAAAATTTAGTTCCAGTCTGGTTTTAATGTTGTAATGTATTAATAAAAAAAGTGTAACTGTGTGATTTCCTTAGTCAATATGCAGTCCTTGGAAATCCTTATGTACAGTATGGCAGATTCTGTTTCTATTTAAGTTTAACATGACCTGGATAGATAATTTGAGTTGTCACTTAACAACTCTGCAATTTTATTATTCTACAGCTTCCAAATTCCAGTTTCTTGCTCTAAATGTTAGTTTGCCCTTCTTTATGGGGCTGTTCACCAGGAAGAGAATAACTCAGTTCTGAAGTTCATAATACAATGGAAAGAAAAACAAGACATCTGATTATACTATATTTAAGAATTTGGTTCTGCTAGTCTATTCAAAGTTCAGAAACAAGGTCTGAAATTCAAGCTATTAGGTACTTCTATCTAAATGCATGGGCATAGTAACACTCAAGTTCGATGATTTAAGAATGGAACTGATGAATAAGGAGCATTCCTTTAAATATGCAAAATGACTCCAAGACTTTTCGTTCAAGAATTCACTAACATCATCACTTGACTGACATGAGCTCAGGCTTTCAGAATGATATATTCAAATAAGGCCCTTGATGTCTAATATATTCCCCTAACATAAAAACGAATCTTGAGATCACAACTCTGGAGCTATGAGGAGGCAAATGAGATTATGATCCTCATAAGTCTACCTCTACCATATTCATTTCATATTATCTCCCTGTTTATTTCTGTTCAGTTGCAATCAAGGTTAAAAGAAAAAGTAGACCAATCTGTAACAAAGTTAACTGTGGCCAAATCTGTGGCCTTCTGTCAACTAGAAATTCATCCAACCAAGAGAAAAGGCCATTCATGCTGCCACAGTCCTGTAATCAGTAAGATGGGAGAGAGCTACATGACCTGGGACTGGTTAACAATTCTACCCCAAAAGAGCCTTGCCAACAGAGTAGAGGAGCCAAGTACCTCTGCTTCCATCTACTTTTTATCAGAAGGGCTTAGGGTCACACTTTCGTTTTGTTCTTAATGTACATATGACGCAATAGGATAACTGGAGAGGTTGAAAAGTCAAAAGGCAACGTTAAACAGTGTCCCCCTGTGATATCTTATCACAAAAATGGATTCTTAAATGCCACATTAGTGGAGGGCAAGATCTGGCAGGTATTCCATGCTACAAAGGCTTTGTAAATGGGAGACTATATATTTCTGTCATCTGAGGGCCAGCCAAGTATGAAATGGTTCATCATCAGGGACCTGGCCACCAGTTGATAAATTTTTACAGTCACAATGATCCCAGAACAAATCATGATGATTAACCTAAAAGACAGTAAAAGACCTGGTTCTGGGCCTCCATCTTCAGCACCTAGGAAAAATGCTTTCGTCACCTAGAACATCAGGCACATTCAACATTTCTGCTCAATTGATTGAGGTGGGTATGAAGTATACTTTGGAAATTTACCCAAAGGTGACCTGTTTGAGTAATTGGAGCTCTTGGCTTCAAAGGTATCTCATCATCTCTGTTCTACTCCCTATCGATCCATTTCCCCATTCCTGCCTTCCCTTTCTTCATTCTCTCTACCTTGGGCAATGTCTCCTCTCTTGCTGGTGTAATTCAGTCCTAGAGAGAAAAGGTTATGAACCAAGAGGAATCTGGGAAATGGAAATACTTACGTATGAGGCAATGCATGTCTTGGGAATACCGTGAGTTATCAGGAATCGTGAAGTTTCCATCGCAAATGGCTACCTGACTCTCCCCAAATGGTAATGTGAAGTAGCATAATTTATACAACAAACAACCAAGGGCCTAAAAGACAGAGGAAAAAAGGATTGTTTTCACTCTGTAACTACTGAGCATGGGCTTCTTTCTATAACCTTCTTACAAATAGTCTAAGAGGTTGGTTAGTACTTTTGAATAGAACCCTAAAGATCATGTAAGCTAAGCTCTCTGATTTTAGAGGTAAAAAAGTTGAGTTACATAGATAGGACGTGATTTGCCCAAGGTCTTGCATGCACTAAGTAGCAAATATGGGACTAACTCAGATCCTCTGCTCTAAATCCAGGATGTATTCTACCATTCCATATTACTATCTGTTTGTGGATGCACAGCCATACCTAGCAATTCTGGTACCCACAGCTATTAAGGTGGGGTCAAGGTAAAAGGTGTGAAGGAGCTCAGCTGGGATGAAGCTAAATCCGGAAAGAAGCACACCACCATATTTCTGCTAACTAGATGTTTTGTAGGTCAGTTTCTCCTGAATTTCAGCACCATGGGGCAAAGCCTCAGTCACTGTACCCTAGTCACAGTTCTGCAGGTATAAAAACTAAAACACTAATCATTGAGCAGCTAAGGTTAGAATAATAATACACAATTCTCTGGTACATTCAGGCTTCCAAAGCTCTTTGCTCATCACCCCTCTGCAAGACAAATGGTGCAAACTTTATCCTCATTTTACAGATGAAGACAATAAGGTGAAGTGAGCCTAGATCTAAATCCAGGTCTCTTGGCTCCAAGACCAAGCACCATATCACTCATCAAGTAGGAGCTGCAGGTTACTCAACACATACCCAAATGTCGGCCTTCGTAGTGATAATTTTGCCACTGTACAGGTTGACCATTTCTGGAGCTCGGTAGGAAAGTGTTGTGTATCTGAAATCAGAAGAATCATTTTATTAAAGATGTCCACCAGGCCCCATTTCATTTGCTCTGCAATCCTGTGACAACAAAAATATTTGTATTATAGACGGCAATAGTCCCTACTTCAGACAGATATGAATATACATGCTGTGCAGAAGGGAGGAATAGGACAGAAGTGTGGTCATTTCAGAGTTCTATCCACTTGTCCATGGTGGGTTAGGTAGAAAAAGCACTGGCTGAAACTGGAGTCGGGAGAAATTGGTGTTTGAATCTTAACTCTGCTACTTGCTAGTTATGTGACCTTGGGCAAATCACTTCACTTTCTCCAGGTCTCAGTTTTTCTATCTAATAAAATAGAGGTATAATCTTTGTGCTACCTACTACACAGGGGTATTATGATGAAAGTCTTTTATGAATTTTCAAATGTTATGACAATGTGAGCTATTATCATCACAATTGCTTGAGCTGTGGGCTTTTTAGGACAAAATATAAATTTAGTCTTCCTTTTTTTTTTTTTTGAGGGGGGAAGGCAAGGCAATTGGGATTAAGTGACTTGCCCAATGTCATACAGGTAGTTAAGCAGGTGCTTTATTCACTGCCACTTAGCTGCCCCAGGGCCTTCCTTTTCAAAGCAGCCTCCCCAGGTGGAGGACCGACCCAGAATGAATTCTATTAGTACAACATCTGTCCTCCCTCTTCTTTTCCAAGCCCTTCTATCCTGAAAGGCCCAAGTCAAAGCTCAACTCTTCCTTCAAGTTTCTCTAATGATTCCAGCCCACACAGATACCTCTTCTTGAGGAGCTCTTATAGTCATGGGGCCTTATTAAACACTGAATTCAGTTATGATAGCTGTCACCTAATTAATAATAAGAGTTACCTATTTCTATGGTATTTTATAGTACATATAAAAGATTTCCTCATAAAATGCTATCCACATCCAGAGAAAGAACTATGGCATCTGAATGCAGATCGAAGCATACAATTTTCTTTTTTTTTGTCTTTTCTTTCTTGTGGGCTTCCCCTTTTGTTCTGATTCTTCTTTTACAACATGACTAATATGGAAATACGTTTAAGAGGATTGTACTATATCAGTCTATATCATATTGATTGCCATCTTGGGGAGGAGGGAGAAAAAAATTTGGGATTCAAAATCTTATAAAAGTGAATGACAAAAATTATCTTTACATGTAACTAGAAAAAGTAAAATACCATTAAATTGAAAAAATGTTAAATGTAATAAAAATTAAATTAAAATGTTTTCATATAATAAACCTTTATGAGGCAGACAGTGAAAGTATCATTATCCCCATTTCACAGATGAGCAATATCAAACCCAGAGAAATAAAATGTTTTGCCCAAAGTCACACAGCACTAAAGCCAGGATTAAAACCCAAGTTTCTCTGTTTCCAAATTTAGTGCTTTCCCCCGTAACACAATATTTAGAACTTGATTATACACGGCCACACTATCCTATCTAATATATATATGTACATATATATATTATATACATGTGTATATGTATATGTTCATATATGGTTTCTGAGGTGGTCAGGGGGCATTTCTTAAATTTTTTTTGTATCTCCTACAATATTTTATTGTACAGCTAGGCACACAGTGGGCATGAAAAAGCAAAATAAACAAAGAAAACCATCCAAAATTTTTTTTTACTAATTTGTCTTTATTATTACCTAATTTAAATACTCTGATAAGTAATTTTATTCTATTTGTACCATTAGGCTTTAAGCCAAAGGCAGAGTATTTTTTTTTTTGCTTTTTTTTTTTTGGAGGGGCAACTGGGTTAAATGATTTGCCCAAGGTCACACAGCTAGCAAGTGTTAAGTGTGTGAGGCCAGATTTAAACTCAGGTCCTCCTGAGCTCACTGTGCTACCTAGCTGCACCAAAAGGCAGAGTATTTTTAAAAATCTAAAAAACAATTTAAAATTTATCAGTCTGGATTTCTCCATTAAACTAATGGGGAACTAACTAATAAACTATAGCACAAAATTCACAACTGGAAGGGACCTTAGCCATTATACAGTCCAATCTGTCATTTTAAGCCAGGAAGCTGAAAATCAGTGAAGAGAAAAGTTTCCTAAATTCACATAGGTAGTGATGGCACCAAGATTAGAACCTTTGTCCTCTGACTCTAAATACATCTGTTAATCTGACCCTAAAAAAGAAGTCAATCTCTGTATTTCCCTTTCCTCCAAGACTCCTCCAAGCAAGGGCTTAGAATACCCATAATTCTTAGAAGCGTCTCTTTCATTTAAATTGATCTGATCATCTGCTTTTCTCTCTCCAAATCCAATGTCCTTTAGGACAACCTATTAATTCTTTAGAAAATCACTGCATTTTCTGGCAGATGACCCTTTAAAAATCTCATAGTTACCAGATTTAAAGATTCAACCACTCCACATTATAGTCACACACACACACACACACACACACACACACACACACACACACTCACTCACTCTCTCACTCTTCCACAGCAAACCATTCTCTTCCCGACCCAGTCCCCAGCCTCCTTATGCTCAGATCTGAGAGCAGAGCCAAGCCCCGAGGAAGAAGGAGGCTTACTTCTTAATCTCGTCCTCTACCGCATTGACTCCCTCAGCTTGTGGGTTCTGGAACCTGTTGGTGGCACTTCCAAAGTCACACAGGACATAATGACCTCGGTCATGCAACAGGATGTTTTCCACCTGAAAAACATTCCCCCAATACCCAGTTGTAACAGGTCATTTACATGAGAAAATTAAATTTGGTTCCAAAGCAACGTCAGTGAAATCATTTCTTCTTGATACCCCAACACTGCACATAAAGGGAAGGTCTATCCCCCCACTGAGCCTCTTAGCAAGGGAGACTGATAATATAAACTTAGAAACAAAAGGGGAAATAAAAGTGAGGGGAGTGCACAATGACAGTTTCATATAGATCATTTTAAAGATAATCCTATTCCTAAAAGCCATATTTGCAAGAGTACCCTGCGTTTACAAACTCTCTCCCATGTCTGGAATGTATTCCATTCTACCTCTGATTCTTGGGATTACTTAACTTCTTTCAAAATATAGCTAAAGAGCCTTTTGTGATCTCACCCCATTCTCCTCCCCCGAGTTATTACAGATTTCTTCCTTATTGGGGGGTCAGTGAACAGAAACCCATGAAGCCCACCATAGGGATAGACCCGGGACCACCAGAACATGCTTCCAAGTGTCTATCTCAGCCATCTTCTTTCTTGCCATCTTCCTTGTCACTAAACCCTCCAGACCTCCAGGCTATTCCCTGAGCGACTTAATTTACTCAATTTTGGAACACCAGGCTTAGAGCTGAACTGTTCTGACTGGCCAATCAATGTTAAAACTCACATATTCTATTATATTAATCTATTTCAGACTATGCTTTAGGTCATGCACTTTTCCACCCCCTTCCTCCTACCCTCGGGACGAGAACTATAACCAAATCAATAAAGCCTCATGATGTCATTGGTCCTCTTCAAGCATGACAACTCTCTTTGCCTCTGGAAAAGGCATGTCAAGGGACTGCCCAAGGGCTCCACCCACCACTCCTGCTACTTTACCCACTCCTGACTGCCATTTTTCCATATCTGTTGTCTTCCCCATTAGAATGTAAGTTTCCTGAAAGCAGGGACTGCCTAGCTTTTGTACTGGTATCCCCAGTGAGTTAGCCCAGTGCCTGGCACATAGTAAGAATTACATTAACACTTTTCATTTATCCCTCTTGAAATTATTCTGTATATACTCTTTATTTCTTTATCCATGTACACAGTATATCACTCCAGTGGCAAGTAAACTCCTAAGGGGAAGGATGAGTTGACTTTTGTCCTAGTATGGAACCCTGAGCAAAGAAAGTGGTTAATATATGTTTGTTGAATTGAAGCCATTTTATAGATTTTATAGCTTTTTGGCAAATCCATTTCTTTACCTTGGCTGTTAAATGCTTCCTCCTTTGTTTCAGAAAACAAACACAGAAGCAGCATAGTCTAAACTGGAAGAATGCTGTGTTTGGAGGCAAAATTCAAAAATCCTGTTATTTACTATCTATGTGACCTTGGGCAAGTTCTTTCCCCAGTCTGGGTTAAGATTTCCTTAGAGGGTCTTTGACGTTGTCTTCTAGTTCTAAACCCTGTGACAGTGCATCAGTAATGCACTAAAATGGTCTATGTGGGGGCAGCTAGATTCACCACTGGATAAAGTACTGGTCCTGGAGTCAGGAGGGCCAAAGTTCAAATCCAGCCTCAGATACTTAATAGGTGTGACCCTGGACCAGTCACTTAACCCTGACTGCCTCCAAAAAAATAAAAATGGTCTATGTGATCTGTTTGTAAAAGGTTCCTGACTTTTTTTTTGTCTTTTTAGAGGGGGGGAGGAAGTCAGGGCAACTGGGGTTAAGTGACTTGCCCAAGGTCACACAGCTAGTAAAGTGTTAAGTGTCTGAGGTGGGATTTGAACTCAGGCCCTCCTGACTTCAGGACCAGTGTTCTATTCACAGCACCACTTAGTTGCCCTGAGGCTCCTGATTTTAAAAAGCATCCATTCTCTTTCCTGTTATTTTATTAGATAAAGACAATGTGAACAAAAAGTTTAATGGAGCCATAGAGAGAGAATAGCAAGTTGGGCAAGATCCTTCATCTTGTGCTTCCATGGAGATGGAGGTGGGATGAGGCTGATTTTCATTACCTCAGAGTTTAGAAATTACTGGTGATGGGTTAGAAGGTAAAGATAATGAAAGTCCCAAAGCAAATGGGAGAAGGTCCAATACTATTTCCTGCACTCAATGTTCCAAGTGGAGAAGGAGGTACCATGTGGATTCATGTACTAATACTGTGTTAGCATTATAAGGTACCATAAAGACCATCTATAAAAAGGAAAGCAATTTCTTTATAAAGGCCGATGGGAAAGCAAGCTATTACTACATTTCTTCTGAGGGAAAGCAACCTGTCCAAGACCACGAAGATAGACGGTTTCACAACCTGAACTCCTAGGCTTTCCTAGGTCCTCTTCCACTGGCTACTCTTTAAGGGCCTTCAGTTTAGAGATCTACTAAAGGGCCAACTGGAAGGAGTCTCAGACCTCCTCTAGTCCAACTCTTTCATTTTTCAGATGAGGGAAATAAGGCCAGAAGTCCAGACCATTTCAGAGTGGAAAAAGCCCTGGCCTTGAAGCCAGGAGACCTGATTTCCAAGGCTGGTTTTTGCCACTTCTGCCTTGAATAAGCCAAGGGTCCTTTTTGGTCCCACCCAACATTCCAATCCCATGTCTCCAAATCCAGGGTTCTTTCCACCACAACATGCTTTCTCATTGGAGGTCTGTTGGTATATCCTGATTCATAGGTTGGGGACCGTGACCTTGGAAGTTTGCATAACAACATTTACTCCTGAGTCACTGGAAGCCATCAGTCAAGCAAACCAACAAATGGAAAGATCTTTAACTGCTTTCCCAAGAGAAGCACTTTCCCTAGCCTTGGCAGTCCAATTGAACTGCTGCAGGCTGGGACTTTTGTGATGCCTCTGCTTGGCTCAGGCCTTTTATCAGGGAGCAGGAGTTTTTGCTGACTGTGGCCTCTGAGGCAGATTCAGAAGCAATAGCTATAATGAAGGTCAACTCAAGATCAAAGTGCTGAAAACGAATGAAACTCAGGCAGCATCTTGCCATTTTAAGGACCTAGTGATGGTGGACTCTTTAAGAGGACAGACCCTTTTGGCACAGTTCCAGGCACATAGACAGCAAGGTAACACTGTGATCTGACAAACAGCATCTCCTACTTTTCCCCAAAAGCGCTTTCACATCAATCCTCTCCCCTATTCATCATAAACCGTGAGGTGGGCTGGGGAGGAATGCTCATGCTCATTTTATAGGCACAGAGAAATCCGGGGGTTTCCTAAAGGGCATCTAGCTAGTCTACAGAGAACTATAACCAGCTCCCAGGTTTCCTGAATTCCAGCTCAATGCTCCTTCCACCATTCTTCTATGCCTCCTAAAGACCCCAGGTGCTCATGAGAATAAATATTTCTTGAAGAAAACAAGAGCAGAGCACAGGGATGACCCTAACTTCTCCAAGACTCCAGCCAAGGCAAAGGCCTTAGCAGGTCCTCCCAGGTTGGGCAGCTTCGGAGTGCAGGGTCAGTCATGGCTCTCAAGTCTATATGAGGATCAGTCAGTGCGTGAAGGCTCAGAGCAGGTTGGCTTCAAGATAATGAAGTTTTCAGTTACAGGAACTGACAAAGGTCACTTACTAAGGCAAAGAGGCTGGGGGAAAATTCCTACCTCAGTGAAACCAAGTGTCTTTGAACTATCAAAACAAAAAAATATAACAAAGTACTTAGAACATTTGTTTTCCTCACTACCAACTGGAACTGAGTGGATGCCTCTTTCCTTAAGTAATGTTTGGTTAACACCTCATGTGGCCCAATGGTCACCTGTGGTCCAAATTTGGCTCTCTGCCTATAGGCTTTAGTTGGTTTCCTGATGTAGCCCATCCATAGGAGTTAATACTGTCTCCTGTTTCAATTTTCCTTATAAATATATTAATTTGTGTACAAGTTGTATTCTTCCAGTAAGATATAAGTTGCTTGAGGATAGACACTACTTTGTTTTTGTCATTATAATGTATATATCTTGAACAGAAGCTTAATAATTGCATATTGAGTTGTACTGGGTCAATTACTATTATGGTAGTTCCTTAGATTAAGTTAAAATATGCATCTAGGAGGCACAGAGAATAGACTTCTAGGCCTAAATTCAAGAAGACTCATCTTCATGAGTTCAAATCTGGCCTCAGACAAATAGCTGTGTGACCTTGGGTAAGTCACTTAACCCTATTTACCTCAGTTTCCTCATCTGTAAAATGAAGTGGAGAAGGAAAAGGCAAACTATTCTAGGATCTTTGCCAAGAAAATCCCAAAACGGGTCACAAAGAGTCAGACACTACTGAAATGATTGCACAACACATTTTTTCTATCTGTTGGAAGACTTCTACCCTCCTGGATCAAAACAGAACAAGTCTAATTCCTGTACCTCATGACAGTGTTTCAAATACTCTAGAACAGAACTGTTGAATGCAAACAGAAACCAGACCACATATTGACTTAGAAAACCACAAATTAACATTATCTATATTGTACTATCTTTTTATTTATTTTTGTTAAAAATTTCCCCAATTTAATTTTCATCACTGGGCCCAGTGGGCAATTTTGCCAGCTACATGCTAGCTAAGAGTTTAACACCTCTTCTCTAAACTGCTATTATATCACTCCAGATATCCCCATTCCCTGATTAAATATCCCTCTTTCTTTCAACTGTTTTCTCATCGGACATGATTTTAAGATCCCTCTCTAGACTGGGCACTCTCCGTCGGCATACTTGCTAACTTGCTAATGTTGCACCTTAAAACATGACTGTTGGGGCGGCTAGGTGGCGCAGTGAGTAGAGCGTCAGCCCTGGAGTCAGAAAGACCTGAGTTCGGTTCTGGCCTCAGACACTTAACGCACACACAAAACAAAAACCTAGCCATGTGACCTTGGGCAAGTTATTTAACCTCAATTGCCCTCCAAAAAGCAAAAAAAAACAAAAAAACAAAAAACATGACTGTTGGAAACAGAACACAATCCACCTGATATGATGAAAAAAAAGGGTTACTACCTCTCCCTTGTTCTGGACACTATCCCTCTAATTAATGTTGCCTAAGATCACATGAGCTTTTTGGGTTGCTACACCCTAGTACTGCACTTGTGGCCCACTTAACTCTGGGGTCTGGTGTAATTTTAAATAACAACATCCACCTTCCCATTCCAAATTAGTTTAATAACTCTTTTGGAACTGAAAGATATGACTTTTATTCTGCCCATAATTCCATAAAACTGCTGAGAACTTTTTGGATCCTGAGTTACTAACCTATTAGGTTGGCTATCCATCCCTCCCAGCTTCACACAGAAGCCCAGTGGTGGAAGGGTCCTCAGAGTCCACCTCGTCTAACCCGTGCCCAGAGAGAGGGGAATACCCTCTTTGACCTATCCAACAAGTGATTCTTTGGCTTCTGCTTGAGGACCTCCTGGGAGAGAGAACACATTACTTAGGTCACTTAGTCTACTTTGGATAATGCATAAAGCCTAAATGTGTGTGTCTCTCAGAAACTCCTACCCATTGCTCCTGGTTTTTCCTTTGGGAGACAAACAGAAAAGGTCTAATCCTTTTTCCATGTGGCCACCCTTGACTTGAATACAGTAATGATGATCTCTTTAAGTCTCCTATTCTCTAAGCTAATCATTCTCATTCCTTTCAATCAGTGCTCATATGGCATCTTTTCAAAGCCCTATAACGTTCTGGTTGCCTTCCTAAATGTGGTGTCCAGATAAATATGATACTCTACATGTGGTAAAAGCAGAACTCACACCTCCCTAGTCCTGGACTCTCTGTCTCTCTTCCTGAAGCCTAAGTCTCATTAGCTTTTCTACTTGCCATGTTACATGCCTGATTCATAATAAATTTATGGCCCACTAAAATCCTCCTGTCCTTTTCATGTAATTCTCCAAAGTAATATGGCTGCCATCTACATTTCCATCCAAGTCAGTGAGAACACTGTGAAACAGGGCAAGGCCAAAGGCAGAGTCCCTTCCATAGCAAGTTATTCACTCAACTGAATGAGACAACCTGAAGTAGCCTAAATTGTCATTTAGGGCTGGTCCACCTCTATGGCAGAATAAAAGTCATTTCTTTCATTTCTCTTGGATCCCGAGAAGTCATGGTTATATCAATACTTTGACATGTTTTAGATGTTGATGAAAACAGAGTAGGCAATTATCTTTAGGGCAACGGAGTTAAGAAGTTGAACAGAATGACTTCTTTCAGTCTTATGAGTCCAAAATCTTAATGCTTGCCAGGGGTTCAATAAAAATAATTGGCAGCAATAAATGACTGGCAGTATTTCAGGCCTTCTGTCCCAAAAAGGGCCTCGAAATATTACTTTAGTCACTGGAAAACTAAAGAAGTCAAAGACCAGCCAACTTGTTTCCTCAGGGTTCTTCCTTCAATACTTCTTACTTATCCTATCTGAAGCTTATTCTTGGTACAAGTGCCCAGTACACAGTTAGTATATAATATAGACATTATGTAATATATAATAAGCATATAATATATGCTCTATATAATATATAATAAATGTTTGATTGATTGTTATAAAACTTTCTTCCCTTGCCTTCCCATCCTCTTGTGTCTGTCCAAATCCCAAACATTCTTTAAGACCCATCTTCTCTGTGAAAGCTTCCCTGATAATGATTTTTCCTCTCCTCCTATGAACTCCTATATAATTCATTTGGTAATTAATCACGTACTGCCTTGAATACAGTGCTGAACACATAACATCTACCTAAATAAATATTTGCTGTTGAAAGTATTTGAACAAGGTAATTCCAGGTTAAAATGTATCCCAATTCCTTCCTTATTTCTGTGTTTCATGGATCTCAGAGATACAGCTCTGTGGTTTGCAGGTATGGTCTTACCAAGCATGTACTCTATTTCCAGAGATCATCTGTAGATTTTGAGGACATTAATGAGCACCTGCCTTCATTAATGTCATCCACTGATGCCTCATTATGGCACTGAAGTGACACCAAGGCTGTGTGTTGCCAGTGGGGTACAAGCTTTGGCAAGTCCTACCAACTGGAGAAATTTGTAGTATAGGTCTGCTACTGGACTTTGTGTCTGTTGCAGAATGTTCAGCCCAGATAACTTGGAAGTGGTTCATTATGCTGAGGGATTGGGGATTACCAGGTGATGAGCTCAAAGGCTGTAGCAACTCATAACAACTCTTTGACAAAGGGCTGGAATCTGGCTACAAATAATGGTTTTTTACCATTTTTTAATGTGTAAGTGATTGAATTAGTTCACCACTGCTTTTACCTTGGGCTAGAACAGCCTATGGAAAATTAAATGGGCTCAGAAACAAATGATAGAAAAAGAGGACTACACTGCATTTTGAAAATCATACAGAACTCAAAATTATATAACAAATTTGAGCTATACCTTCAAACAAAAACCCATCTTTGTGATATCAATATTCTTCCAGCAAACCTCCATAGCTATGACTCATGAATTAAACACTGTCTCAAAAAAAAAATCAAAATTATGGTTGATTCAAAGGGCAACACAGAGATGTGAGATGGGCATAAATAGGCTGAAGCATATTGCCAATAACTTGCCCCCGAAGAAGTGGAATAAAAAAATCAATCAGAAAATGTCTGACTGGAAAAGGATGTGGACTTATGGAAATAACAGGCCCAGGAGACAACAGATGGATAGCTTGTGGTGCTGTTCTGGTACCCCACAGTGTTAAATGTCTAAAGGAAGGCCCCTATTGTTTTGGATAGATGAGTTATGGTGGCTTTATGGAAAGATGCAGATGAGTCACACAGGGCTAGAAGGTGAAGAGAAGTCACAAGATGTATCAGGAGAGGTAGTTCCTAAATCAAAAAGATCCTAGATGCAATGAAGTCTCAAAATATATTGACCACAATGGAAGTATAAAGAAGAGCTGATAAAACTTGGCGTTTGATTAGGTGTGGGGAGTGAGAAGTCTTCCTTAATTCAAGAAGATCTCAGAGGTTTTGGACTTGAGTGACTAGAATTTATCTTACTGAGGAAAAACTATATGTGTGGCCACTTTGGGTAATAGCTAGATTACCTGACTCAAGGGATGCTATAGCTATTATTACTGGTCAAAACCCTGAGCCGGCTGAGATTTTGTGGTGGCTGACCTTATCACTTTCCCAATCTGTCAGCTCTGGAAGATGACTATGGTTATCTCCCCCAGCACTGCTTGTGGTTTTTGCTTAAAGTTATAGAGGCCTTACCTCACTGACCTTCCACTATATATTGAATTAAGAGAATTTAAGCAGCTCACGTACGAAAAAGTGATTACTTCTAGATAGGTCAGGTAAAATACATGTTTTAAAGACCCTCTCTTCCTCCCTTATTTTTTTTTAATAGATAGAATGGGTTTCCTGACCCTATTGCAACACACAAAATTAATTTTTCTTCTTTAACAAAAGGTCTTTTCAGATTGGTTGGATCTATCAGAGCTGATCTTCAGCTGACAGTACCTTTAAGAGTCCAAGTACTCCATTTCATGATGGAGTAGCCAAGAAGGATTATATTCTGAGGTGGAAGATATGACAAATAATCATGGAATTACAGACTATAGTCTGTAATTCTCATTCTTTGTCAAAGAATATCCTTCTCTCATCTGAGGGTAGCTAACTCCCACAAAACAGTAACAACAATTAAAATTAAATCATAATAATACTAGCTTGCACTTATAGAATGCTTTAAGGTGTACAAAGCACTTTACAATTACCTCATTTTATCCTCTCAACAATCCCTGGAGATAGGTGCTATTATTATCTCATTTTACAAATGAGGAAACACTGAGGTAGACAGAGGTTAAGTGACTTGCTCAGGGTTACACAGCCAGGTAAGGGTCTGAGGCTAGCTTTGAACTCCTGTCTTCCTGACTCCAGGTCCAAAGGACCATCTAGATGCCTAGAGTTACACGCTTTCTCTCTCCCTTCTGACCCACCACGGAAAAAGCACTGGCCTGGGAATCAGGAGAAATAGGTCAGTTCTGCAATTGACATGCACAGTCTGTGGGACCCAGACAAGTCTCTAGACCCCAGTTTTATTATCTGTAAACAAGTGAGACTTATTTCTAACATTGTCTGATTGTGGCCACTTTCTATATATCTCCTTACAGAAGAGAAAAAAAAAGGTTGGAGAGAAGAAAAAGGAGAAAAAAGTCCTTGGGAAAATATCCGCATGATATTTTCTGTAATTCTGTGGTTAGCCTCTCACCTGCTCCTAGAGGACTCAACCTGGTCCTGTTTGTCATATCCTGTGCCTCAAAATACAAGCGTTCTTAGAGAATTCATGATGGAAAGGAGTTCTTGGACTGACGAAGGCAACATCAGCTTAGCACAAGCTCTGGCAGATATTGCCAAGCTGGAAAGGCCATGAAATAGCATGTGTATGGACTGTATGCTTATTCTACAAAGACCAGCATAATAGAGTGTAGAAAGGTTTATGACAAGCATACTGTCACTGGCATGGATTGATTTTAGCCACAGCAACTCCTGAGAAGCTGAAAGTATACCCATATAATCCCAGATCCCTGTAACACTGGGTAGCAGTGTTAAAATTTCTTATATTTGCAGAATGCTTTTGGCTTTTCAAAGTACTTTCACATGTCTGATCCTCCTACATGGTACTCACAACAACTCTGGGTATTGAGAATAGAAGGAGGCAGTATCACCTTCCCTCCCTCCATCACCTGGAATTTGATCAGGTGTGGAAACTCCCTTCATTCATACAGACTGGAAAACTATGTGTTACAGTCTTAGAGCCTGGGGCCTTGGGACCTTAAGTGGCTTTTCTAAGGTTCCAGCCAGTATGTATCAACAGTGCAACTTGGAAAGAGATCTTTCCAACTCCAAGGATTAACTAATTATCCACTTTATAATACATGGCTTCTGACAACCTTTCCACAGGTAACCACCTGAGGCACAGAGATGACATAGAAGTTAATGATGGAGGCAGACCTAGTTCCCAGATCTGCCCACTGGGGGGTCAAGAGCTCCACCCTCTTCCATGAGAGTGACTTGCCAAGGTGAAATGAGAGAAATTGTTTGAATAGAATTGTCCAATATTCCTTGAGAAGGCGGCCATGTGGTGGAAGCACACAGATAAACAAATGTTCTCTTTAGCTGACAAGATATTCATGATCAGAAGGCAGCATCCCATTCTTCTCCAAAATGCCATTCTCTGCCTTGTTGCCTAAGAAAAGCCAATTCACATTTCTATAGCACGTTAACATATATAAGGGGATTTCTTTAAACCAACCCTGTCAAGGAGTATAAGTATGGTCCTTATTTTACAGAAGGAAACTGAGGCACAGAGAAGTGATGCAATTTCAACCCAGAAGGGACTTTATCTCATTCAATCTCTGTTATACAAATGGAGAAACTGAGGCTGAGAGATGCCAAGCAATTTGCCCAAGCCACACAGGTTACACAGAAGCAAAGATGAGATTCAAGTCAAGGTCTTCTGACCCCAAGACCAGTGTTCTTTCCACTATTCTTTGCTACCTAGTCACACAAGCTGTGAATGCCCAGGCAACATCATAAATAACACTGAAAGAATGACAACAGCTCAAAGCAGGAATCCATAATAGAAGGACTTCAAACTGAGTCTTCCTATCCCAGTGAACTAAGAAAGGTAACCACCCTCTGATGATCTCCCACTGATTCAAAGTGCGTCTTCCACCCCCAAGATACCACCCATCGGGGGGCGGCTAGGTGGCGCAGTGAGTAAGAGCACCGGCCTCGGAGTTGGGATGACCCGAGATCAAATCCGGCCTCAGAAAATGAGCACCCACACATAAATAATGACTAGCCGTGTAACCTTGAGCAAGTTACTTAACCCCAATTGCTTTAAAAAAAAAAAAAAGACACCACCCATCTCAGCATCACTAGAAGCAAGTTCCTCCCTACAATCACATGGCCTGAAGGAAACCTTTACTTCTACTGTGGAAAAATAACTTGTGTTACCTAACATGCTAAAGACAGAACGAGACAGGGATGAGGGAATGGTTTAGGTCAGTTATAACATGGAACACTGGAAAAAGTGGAAACTCTGAGCTCCTGACCACTTACAAAGAGCTAATATTCTGCCTTCCCTACAGGGTCACATTTGAGACCTCTCACAGGAGACTCATTTTTACATATTTCTATTTTATTTTTTTTTGCATTTTGGAGGGGTGAAGGCAGGACAATTGGGGTAAAGTGACTTGCCCAAGGTCACATGGCTAGTAAGTGTTAAGTGTCTGAGGCTGGATTTGAACTCAGGTCTTCCTGATACCAGGGCCAGTGCTCTGTTCACTGCGCCACCTAGCCACCCCTACACATTTCTGAAGTGGATAAATCAGGAGATTTTCTGTTTCTCTGCTGTGTCAAATCTATATGGAACCTGCTCATGTCTTTCCCCATGTTAAACTCTAAGCTCACTGAAAACAGGATCTCTGCTTGGGTTGTATCTCTCTTTGTATCCCCCCTTTTCATATCTGGACCTTAGTCCAGACTCTTGCATTTGGTACAAGCTTAATAAATGTTTAATGATTTGAATCATTGAAATAGTGATGTTTTAGGAATGGTAGTGAAAGGAGGAAGCACCACAGTAATGGAAATGGGCAACTATCATCTTAATTTTCAAAAAAGGGAGGATCATTCAAGCTATAAGCCAGTGAAGTTGGCATCTATTTTATTAAAAAAAACAACAACTCTAGAATGGATTAGTAAAGAGATTATTTTTTAAGCAGAAAGTCTTGAAAGAGGCATGACCTCCAAGAGAAAGCATGGGTTCAGGGGTAAAAACATCTTGCCACCACCCTAGTTCAGGCCTTTATCACTTCCACTCTAATAGGCTTCTAATTGACCCCTCTGCTTCAGGCCTCTATTAGAATCCGTCAACCAGAGAGATGGCCACCAAATTGGTGCTCTTTAATAAGCAAGTCTGACCATGTCACCCCTCCACTTAAACTACCTGGCTCCCCTTAATATCCGCAGGATCAAATATAAAGTCCTTTGGCATTGAAAGCTTTCCATGATAGAGTCCCTCCCCTCATACATGTATTCCATGTATTCCATGATGCAGCCACATGGGTCTACTCACTGTTCCATCTTGATCCATCTCCCTGTTCCTTCACTGGCTGTCCCTCATGCCCAGAATGTTCTTCTTCTTCATGTCTACTTCTTAGAAGCCTGGCTTCCAAGATGAAGCTCAAATGCCACTTATAGCAGACCTTCCTGGGTTCTTCCGTTGTTAAAGCCTTCCCCTCTCACATTAACTTCATTCCATTCTACAGACCTTATATGTACATATTTATATACATGTGATCTCACCCATCAGATTGCCAGCTCCTAGAGGGCAGGAACTGCTTTTTGCCTTTCTCTGTTGTACCCCCAAGAGATTAGCACAATGCCTAGCACATAGTAGGTGCTTTCATTTGTTCTGTCATTTTTTGCAACTCTTCCTGACACCATTTGGGGTTTTCTTGGTGAAAAGCGATTTGCCATTCCCTTCTCCAGCTCATTTTACAGGCGAGGAAACTGAGGCAAAATGGTAAAGTGATTTGCCCAGGATCTTATAGCTAGGATGTGTCTGAAGTCAAATTTTAACTCATGAGTCTTTCTGACTTCAGGCCTAGCATCTATCCACTGTACCACCAAATTGCCCTGTAGATACTCATGAAATGCTTACTGATGAACTAATTGATGTTAAACTAACTTCATTTTCTTAATCAACAGGGTTATTAGATTATTATATCAGGAATCATCAGAATTTTCAAAATGCTACAAATAGTACAGAACTAGACATCAAGATGGCACCTGACAACATTTCTCATAGTATTTGTTCTTGTGCATAAGACAAAGAGTTGTGGTCTCAATGAGAGTGAAATTAAGTAGATCTGGAACCAGCTAAGTGACCAGATCCAAAGAGTGGCAATTAACAGATCACTAATAACTTGAAATAAGGTCCCTAGTGAAATGCCATAGAGGTCTGTTCATTGTGTAATAAGTTTATCAATGATCCAGATGAAGGGATGGCCAACCTGCTTACCAAATTTGAAGATGATTCAAAACTTAAAGGAATATTACATTAGACGTCAAAATCAGTATCCATAAAAGATTTTAACAGACTGGAACAGTAGGTTGCTACTAACAAGGTGAAATGTAATAGGGGCAAATGCAAATCCAAACAGCATTTGGATTAAAAAAAAATAATCAGGGGTGGCTAGGTGGAGCAGTGAATAGAGCACCAGCCCTGGACTCAGGAGAACCTGAGTTCAAATTTGTCCTCAGACACTTAACACAAAAACTAGCCGTGTGACCTTGGGCAAGTCACTTAACCCCAATTGCCCTCCAAAAAGCAAAATAATAATAATAATAATAATAATAATTAGCTGCCCAAGAATAGGATGAATAAGATATGACCAGCCAGCATCTCAGTTGAAAAAGACCTGGAAATTGCAAGCCAAAGTCAGCACTATGATGCAATAATCAAAAAATCCAATGGAATCTTAGGCTCTGGTTCTACTGTATTCTGCCCCAGTCAGACCATACCTGGAACATTGCATCCAGTTATGAGCATCACCTTTTAGAAGGAGCATTGAAAACTAGGGGCACATCCAGAGGAGAGCAAACAGAATGATGAGGAGCTTGGAAAACCAGACTATATCATAATTTCCTAAAATTGGAGCTGTCCAAGAAGGCAAGAAGGATAGAGAAGATAGAGGAAAGTTCCCAACTACTGTAGGTCGTGAGCTGGAAGTGGGACAACCACTTGAAGGTGAGATGCTAGAGAGGGCTCACTGTCTCTGTATCAACTGGCCTATGTGACCTCTGAAGTTCTTCCTTTTCAATTCTAAAATTCCATTTGTTATTCTATGAAATGAGAAGGTGGGGAGGAAGAGGCCTGAGTTAGTCACACTGAGAATAGTAAGAAGTGAAAGCTGGCATCCCAACAGATAGAAAATGGACATGGAAACTAATAAAGCCCATAAGTATCAGGCCATTTAGTGACAAACTGTCCTATATATTTTAGTATCCCCTAGGGTATCACCAGATTACAGTTCAGTACCATAACAAATATTTAGAGGTCCTCTAATTCATTCCCTAGGGTATCACCAATTTATAGTTCAGCATAAATAATAAACATTTGTAGGTCTGTTAATTCATCAATAAAACAATCTTAAGAGTAAGCTCTTAACACAAAACTTTCGTTGTTTAAAGGTATGTTTCAATTATGAATTATGTGGAAAATTCAAAACCGCAATAGTTCATTCACCAATAATGTAGGATAAATGAAATCTTACAAAGACTACTGGAATAAGCAAGGAAGGTAAATTGATCATTGGACCAGGAAATCTGCAGCCCTGAGCTTGCCAAGTACTAGCTTTGGCCAGGAGTAGCTGTTGTAACCTCAGGCCAATTACTTCGCCCCTATAGGTCCTCACTTTCCTCATCTGTAAAAAGCAAGGGCTGAAGGGAAATATTGGATCAAATGATCTAAGGGGCCTTTCAAGTAGAGGAGCAGCATGGCCCAGTGGGAAAAGCAGGGGGCCTTATCTCAGAAGCTGGGGAGTTTGAGGCCCAGCTGAAGGAACTCCGCTTCCTGGGTCTCAGCTTTGTCATATGTGAAATGGGAATAATCATACCGCCAACTTGCTGTTTCACAAAGATGTGGTAAAGAAAGCATTCTGCAAAGCTTTAAAAGTATTGAAGAAATATTAGCCATTAAGATGACAATGATGATTCTAAATGTGTAATATAGGTGACTTCCTAGAGGAGGCTTATGCCAATGTCCTGCTGATGAAAGGCACTTATTCTCAAATTAAAATTTAGAGAAAGGGAAAATGAGGCCCATCTCTCCTGTATCTACCCTGTCCCACATCCTTCCTCCTCCCCTGCAACCTGTAGGCAGAAAATACTGAGGATTCAAAGCCCTCTGCAGAGTAAGCAAGCCTGTGCTGCAGACAGCCCCCTGGGGAGGCAGCTTTCCTCATCTAAGCCCAAAGGAAAGCTCCTCTTTGGGGCACGGGGAAGGGGTGGGGGTGGGGAAGAAGGGTCATGGGAAGATATTAACATGAACTGCAGATCACCAGCCCTCCAGGTGAAACAGCTGAGTCAATTCATTCAGCAAGGCTACCTCTGAACACTGGCTATATTTGGTGTTCTGGATTTTAATGCCTGTGCCTTAAATGTCATTCCCCAATCCAATCCCCCAATCCAATCCAAATGAACAAATATTTATTAAGTGCTTCTAATATGCAAGGAAGTGAGCCTGGCACGGGAAATATAAATGTGAAACAAGGCTAAACCTCAGCCCTCCATTCCCTCAAAAAAACCTACAAAAAGATAACTCACATGCTGTCTGTCAAAACTTCAGCCTCACTACCAATGCTGTGAGGGTGGGTGCACAAATATTGTCACCCACATTTTACAGGAGGTTCAGGCATGGAATGTTCAAGTGACATGCCCATTGTCTCAGAACTATTAAGTGTTCGAAGTCGGATGCAAACCCAGGGCTCCTGCCCAGAGTCTGGCGCTCTTTCTATCCCAGCAATGGTGTTTGCTCAGAACTCTTTGGTAGTGCCCTACTGTCCTCAGACAGTAAACTCCTCTGCCTACCATTCAAAATCCTCTATAACCTCTTTTCCTGGCAATGAAAGACCTCTACATCTTGGCCCCATACCACCTGCCTAAGCTTCTCTTCCACTATTCCCTCAATGACAAAATCTCTGCTCCAGTCAGCGCAATACACGCTGTAGCTACCCCCACCCCAATATTCAATACTACCTTTACCCTTTTCCTTGCAATTATCTGTGCCTGGAATATTGAAATGCCCTGCTCATTAAATCCATCCAAATTTTTCTTGTTGTTGTTCAATCATTTCAGAGTGTTTGTGAAAATCAATTGAGTTAACATATGTAAAGTGCTTTGTAAATCTTAAAGTGCTATATTTTTGTTACTGAGTTGTTTTCAGTCGTGTCTGACTCCTCATGAACCCATTAGGGGTTTTCTTGGCAAAGATACTGCAGCAGTGTGTCACTTTCTTCTCCAGCTTGTTTTAAAGATGTGGAAACTAAGGCAAATAGGGTTATATGACTTGCCCAGGGTCACACAATCAGTAAGTGTCTGAGACCAGATCTGAACTCAGCAAGCACAGCCTAGCTACAAATTCAATCTTTTCTTGAAGGACAGCTCAGGTTTCCCCTACAGCATTATAGCCTTGCCTGTCCATATGGCAGTACAATACAGTGCCACGGAAACAATATTGAATCTGAACTTAAAGGAAATGGGTTTGCATTCTGCAGCCGTGTAAGCTTCAGAAAGTTACCCATCTCTGCCCTGTCTCAGTTCCATCGTCTATGAAAGGAAGGTGTTGAACAAGATGACCTCGGAGGTCCCTGTAAGCTTTAAACCTCTGATGCTATTATCCTGTGCTGAGCCTTTCCTTCTCTGACCTTCTCTGTAAGTGAAAAGCAATGGAACGCTGGAGAAAGATCATGGCATCTGGAGTCGGAGAAACTCGGCTTTCATCTTCACTCAACATATCTCTTGGGTGGCCTCAGGCAAGTTAGCTAGCCTCCCTACACACATCACTTTTCTCATCTGTTTCCTGGACTTTTTAATGATGAAAATGCTTTGTAAAAACCTTAAAGCATTATGTAAATATCTTACTTTTCATTATTATTACATATTTAGCATTGGATTATATTCTGCTTTGTGCTAGTCTAGCTATTTCATGTTAATTTTAGGGAATAATAAGAACTAGCATTTGTATGACAATCAAGGTTGGCATAAGACTTTATATATAAGGTTTTCTCATCTGATCCTCACAATAACCCTGGGAGACAGGTGTGATTATTGTCCCCCACTTTCTAGTTTTATAGCAAGAAGGAATCACAGAGGCCATCTCATTCAACCCCCTAAACAAGGTAAAGTGACTTGGCCCGGGTCACACGCTGTGCTACACACAGTGCAGTCATGATTTGAAAACACATCCTCTCACTGTAAATCAGTGCTCCTCCCACTATACTATGTGACTGGCCTTGGGGAGCCAGAATTGCTAAGCCTTGAAGGATGACTCCATCTTTAGAAAGCAAGAGTGACAAAACTTGAGGAAAACACTTATTCGTGGACACACAGGTAAGAAGTAGGATTGGGACTTCAATCCTTGACCTGTAACCCCAAATCCAAGACTGTGTGATGTGTGTGTGTGTGTGTGTGTGTGTGTGTGTGCGCGCGCGCGCACGTGTGCATGGGTTTGTGTGTGCACATGTGTATGTGGTATGTGTGCATGCCTGTGCGTGTGTGTGTTTTGTCTTCTGGACCACAAAAAAAAGCAAGCTGAATGGAGGCATCACATCCTGTCCTTCTGCCCTCCCTCCCCAGCTATGGCATAAGAGCAGGGGAGGCTATGGGATGAGAGCTTGGAGACTCTCTGCTGGATTGCTGGGCCTTTACCTTCAGGTCCCGGTGGATAATGGGCGTCTTGCACTGATGTAGGCGGGCGACAGCTTCACAGGTATCACAGAAAATCTGCAGCACTTCATTCTCCGTGAAGCCCGTCTGTAAACGCTGGTTCATCAAGTTCACCACTTGACCTCCTAGCAGGGAAAAGACGAGGTCAACAACAATCAGAGCCGCAGAAGCTTCAAGCGGAAAGAGACCTTACAGAAACTTCATCAATTCCAACCACCTCATTTCACTAAGAAGAAACTTGAGATCCAGAGAGGTGAAGTGGTCCTAGGGGCAGCTAGGTGGCGCAGTGAACAGAGCACCGGCCCTGGAGTCAGGAGGACCTGAATTCAAATGCGGCCTCAGACACTTAACACAAAAACTAGCCGTGTGAGCTTGGGCAAGTCACTTAACTCCTCTTGCTCTGCCTTCCCCCCCTCCAAAAAAAAAAAAAAAGAAAAAAGTCACACTAGTCACACTATAACACCCAGTTCAATCCTCATTCCACTGCACTGCCCTCTGCAGTGAACAAAAAGGAAAAAAAGAGCCTCTTTCCATTTAGACAGACACTGACAACCTAAAAAATAAAAGATTTGGAGCAAAAGGACCTGGGTTCTAATCCCAGCTTGGCTGCTTATTTTAGACAAGGCACTTAATTTACCCAGGCCTCAATTTCTTCCTCTATAAAACTAGGGGGGGGGGGGTCAATTAGATGGTCTCTGAGGCTCCTTCCAGCTATAAATCTATGAAGCTATGATGCTGTACATCATGAGGAAAAACACGTGTTCTCCTTGGTTTTACCGCCAGCTGTTTGCCCTGTGGAAATGAAATGCCATTAGAGGCACAGCTGGAACTCTTGATTTCCCAGGAACTGTCTCTCATTTTTAGATTATCCAGACCCCCTAGTTATTCCCACTGGTTGCCTTCTGAACATTTCAAGGCTCATTATCCTCTTCACCAAAAAGGAACAGGAGAGGAGGAGATGGTGACAATGGCCAGATTCAGACACAGCTCAAGGCGGGGAAATGCCTGGTGGAAGTGGTTGGAGTCAATGGTTAAAATGAGGTTTGAGAAGGATCTGTGGGTTTTGTTTGTATCCCATTGTCTTTGCTCATCACGGGTGGAGATAATTGAGAATTGGCTATGATTATGGATTCATTTCTCAAGCATCTGTCATTGAAATGTGTAGGTGGCAGATACAGTCATTGCAATGCAAGGCAGCAGAACTATGGGGAGACTGTGTACAGCTGGCTGCTTACAACAGAGGGGCCAGGGAATCAAACCCTTCAAACAACAAAAGTGCTAAATGGAGTCTCCCTTCAGTGATTCCTCCTATGGGGCTGCTGAGGGAAGGGCACTCTCGTTTTCATCGTGACAGGATCACCTCTCTGTTTAATCCCTTGGTAGGCAACATCCCCCATGTTATAGACACCAATCCTATGATTTGGAGTTGGAGCTAGCCTCAGACCTCACCCAGTCCAATCTCCTCTCCTATGCAGAAGTCCCCTCTCTGACATTCCTAACAGGTCCTCAACTGCTTCCAGGGACAGCAGTGTGTCCATCAAACAAGGGGGCTGGACTAGAAGGCCTCTGAGGTCTCTTACAGCTTTCAGGCTATGATTCAATGATAAATAGGGCAGTCTCCATTTTTAGACAACTCCTCTTATGCCAAAGTTCTTCCTAATATTAAGCTAAAATCTGTCTCCCTGATACTAGATAATCATTTGGGGATTATCCAGAGCTCTAACTACTCCCACGGACTCTCTCTTGGACAATTCAGGGCTTATTGGCTCCTCCACCAAAAATGAATTAGGGAAAAAGTGATGAAATTCATCAAATTCAGCAATGGTTTTGAAAAAATGGTTTGACGACAGGGGATCACAGGATTGGAGATTTGAGCTAGAAGGGGGCCTACAAGGCCATCTGTCCAATCAGTTAATTTTACAGAAGGGGAAACTGAGGCCCAGAGAAAAGTGAGTTGTCCAAGGTCACAAAACTGGTGAGTCATTCTGTTCACCATTTTTATCAATGATTTGGATGCAGACATACCAACATTTTGAAAGCTATAAAAGTCTAAAAAAAAGGAGTACTAATTGCCTGGCTTGCTTGACAAAATTAAGATCTCAAAATATCTCAACACAGAGCCACAATTCAAATTTAGGTTCATGATTTCCAACTCAGTGCTCTTTCCCCTTCCCCCAACATATCCCAATGGCTAAAATGAGGTTTGAGGATTATCTATGGATTTCATTAATGCCTCTCCCACATCATCACAAGGATGAGGTTATACAGCCTTGGCTTTTAGAATAACACTAAACTTGCTAGCTTTCCATTTCTAGACATTTCTAACTCTTACTAAAATGAAATCTGACTCCTCCCAATTCCCATCCATTGCTACTTCTACCCTCGAGTTAAGAGGAATCCTTCTTCCGATGATAGCCCCACAAATACTTGAAGGCAATGTTCAACTCATCATTGTTTTTTTTCTTTTTTAAATTTATATTTTTTTCATTTTAAACAAATACAAAATAAGAAAAAAGAAACAAACTTAAATACTAAAATGAAAATAATACAAAATAAGAAAAAAAAAAGCATTGCCATGAAAACCAGGGCATGAAAGAGTATTATTAAAAATATATAGCAATAAATGTCCATTTCAAGAAAAGCCTGTATATATATAAATACCACACATTGTGTTGAGACCTGTCCATCTTTTCTTTGTTTCCTTGTAAGTTTTCTTTTGTTCTCTGCTGTGCACTTTTTTGCTTTGTTCTTTCCCCCCATTCCTCTTCCAAGAGGCTACAATTAAGCATGGATATGTGTGTGTACACACACATATACATACACACACACACACACACACATATAAAAAACATGCACATATAGACATATACACACAAAGACATACATACACACATATATCCATACATACATATATAGTTATCGATAATCATAGTTATATATAGACATATATATTTATATGCCTCTATGTAAGAACATACTATATTTATCCTCTGTTTCTCTGAAGGTAGATAACTTCCTCCTTCATAAATCCAAGTCTTTCCATACTTTCCCAAATCTACCAACTCATCATTTCCTATACCATAGCAACATTCCCACCTTATACTGTCTAGTTGTTTTAAATAGTTCAATTTTTTTTCTTTCAGACTAAATAGCAGGGCGGCTAGGTGGCTCAGTGAATAGAGCATTGGCCCTGGAGTCAAGAGGACCTGAGTTCAAATCTGGCCTCAGACACTTACCACTTACTAGCCATGTGACCTTGGGCAAGACACTTAACTCCAATTGCCCTGCCTTCTCCCTCCAAAAAGCAAAAAAAAAAAAAAATGCTAAATATATCCTCATGCTTGACCTACATGGAGCCAACTAGGTGGTGCAGTGAATAGAGCACCTGGCCTGGAGTAAGGAAGACATCTTTTCTAATGAGTTCAAATCTGGTCTTACTAGCTGTGTGACCCTGGGCAAGTCACTTAACCTGTTTGCCTCAGTTTCCTCATCTGTAAAATGAGCTGGAGAAGGAAATGGCAAACCGCTCCAGTATCTTTGCTGAGAAAGCCCCCAAACAGGGTCATGGAGTCACAACAACAAATGACCTATATAAAGGGCTGTCAAGCAGAGAATTTGCCCATGGTACACCACTTTTGGTATTATTATCTTTGACAAAGCATTTTTTTCATCAGGATGCTTGCCAGGTGAGACGATCAAAGATCAGAAAATGATGATGAATTGAAAAGGGCTTAAAAGACACCTAAGGCCTACCCCTCATTTCATAGATGAGAAAACAGAGAGGTTAAGTGGTGTGCCCCAGCCTAGGAAAATGGCAAAACTGAGATTCAAACCCAGATTCCTCTTAACTCCAAATCCAGTAACAATTCCTGCTCTACAACACTGTTCCTAGCATCTAGGTGTTCTGGTAAACAGAGTGCTGGACCTGGCCTTAAGAGAAATTGAGTTCAAATCCTATCTCAGACACTTAATATCAGTTTCACCTTGGGCAAGTCACTTAACCTCTGTGTGCCTCAGTTTCCCCAATTACAAAAAAATGGTGCTAATAATAGCACCTACCTCCTGGAGTTGTTGTGTCTATCAAATGGGATAATATTTGTAAAGTACTTAGCACATAGTAGGTTTAATATACGTTTGTTCCCTTCTCCTACCAGATCAAGGCGTCATTTATTATATGAATAGTCCCAGGGGTTACAGTAAGGTATGAGACTTCTAGGAGACCCTGCAGGAAGAGTTTTTAAATAATAATGTTAAATAGCTACAATTTAGATAGCACTTTGAGGTTAGCAAATGTTACCTCATTGTATCCTCACAACCATCCCAGGAGGGAGGTGCTATTATTGTCCCCAATTTACAGATGAGGAAACTGAGGCAGAAGAGAGAAGTTAAGTAACTTGCCAAGGGTCACACAGCCGGTAAGTACCTGAGATCAGGTCTGAGCCAAACCTTCTAGGCTCCAGGTCCAGAACTCTGTCACCCCACCAAGCTCTTAAACACAAGGGAGAGAAGTTTTCAAACTCTGCCTACAATGTGCACACATGCTTTCTCCCCCACTCTGCCTAAATGATAAGTGTCCAATTCCCTCATAATCTTTGCTGCCCCTGTCAATCATCCTCTTAAAATGTCATAGAAACAACTAAGGTGAGGCCTCCAAATTTCTTCTTCACCTTTTAGAATTCCTGGCTTCCTTCAAGGCTCAGTTCAGATGCCACTTACAACATGAAGCCCTCTCTGATCCCTCCCATTTCCCATCAACACTGCTTTTAGGATTTCTCTATCACGATTTTCTCCCACATTAGAAGTCTCATTACCTGTGAGATTAAATCTGCCTTGGTACTCACTTCTCACCAGTAAAGGCCCTCCACCCCTCTGATTGGACCCTCTGACTAGAGGATAAGGCCGTTGGCTCCAGTTCCTCCATGTAAGCAGGGGCCTCAGTATGGTCTCCATCCATCTCTCACCAGCTACGCTCCAATGGGCTTCTCTATTATGCCTCCTACCCTGGTTTTCCATCTTTTGTATATTGTTGTCTTCCCCCATTAGATTGTAAGTTCCTTGAGGACAGGGGTCTGTCTTTGTTTATATGTGTATTGGAAATGTTAGCACAGTGTAGATGTTAAATAAATATTTATTAATAGACGACTGAAAAGTCCTCTCTCTCTTATATTTATTAATCCATGTGAATATCATCTCCTCTCCTGCATGCTAGAATAGAGCCTTGCACATAGCTGAAACATTTTTTTTTTAGTTTTTGAATCAAACTGAATGTGGTCTGACCTTCACCCAAGTCCCTTCCCTTCTTTCTCCTGGATATTATCCTTTTATTAATATGTAGTATAACCCATAGTCACTCCAGCTCTTTACTATGAAAATTCACACTGAGCTTATAGTGTCCTAAATTCTCCACACCCTTCTTCATACAAAATGCCTCGAAACCATATCTCCCTCCAACCTGCACTCAACAGTTGATTTCTGGAACCCAAATGAAAGATTTTGCATTTAGCTCTATTCATTTTCATTTGGCTTGATTCAACCCCCTTATTCCAGCCTGTCAAGATATTTATGGATCTTGGTTCTGTCATCCAGAGAGTTGGCACATCCAGCCCACTTTATGTCATCTGCAAACCTGATAAGCCTGCCATTTATATCTCTGTCCAAATCACTGATAAAAATCAGGGCCAAGACAGGGAATTACTGGAAATTATAGCCTATAGCTCAGCAGGAGCTCAAAAGGACAGAAATTTTAGGCCTTCTTTCTGAACAGGAACAAGTCTGAGTGGCAGCTGGCATTTAGCGTAGGGAACACAAGACTAGGAGTCAGAAGACCTGAGTTTAAGTCCTGATTCTGCCTGTTGCTGGCAGCATGACTCTAAGCAAGTCAATTAACCTCTCTGAAGCTCAATTACTTTCTTCTGCAAAATGGGGATAAAAACACTTAGGCTATCCAGCTCAGAAGGCTATTGTGAGGAAAGTATTTTGTAAACCAAAGCACTTAAAAAAAATAAAAGCACTAAAAGATATAAGCAATTCATTATTTCCTGTAATTCCTCCTCTCTGTCCCTTCCTTCTTGCCTCGTTGGTGCTTTATTG
The DNA here is from genome assembly GCA_011680675.1 of Gymnobelideus leadbeateri. Classification (NCBI taxonomy): domain Eukaryota; kingdom Metazoa; phylum Chordata; class Mammalia; order Diprotodontia; family Petauridae; genus Gymnobelideus; species Gymnobelideus leadbeateri. The sequence goes on from WOXC01004030.1 coordinate 1,216,151, forward strand.
ATATCTGCTGGTATCTCCTTCACCAATAGAGATCACCAGAGTGGGGCAAAAGAAAAAAAATTAATTAATTAAAGGATAGGGAAGAAAGATGAATCACCTGGCCATTTTTCCAATTCTTAAATTACTTCTCCTCATGGCTTTGTTATTCAGTCTGAAGTCTAATTTCCCAGATCAGATTTGCAAACATGCAAAGGATCCATGAATTCTCAATATGAGGAACTTTCAGATTAAGAACTCCCTCTCCCAATGCAAACTGTAATAGAACTGGGGTTTAGTAAAGAAGACTTAGTGTCATCATTGAAATTAAGGCAAACCAAGGCACAAAGTTCTAAACATATTCAATTGATTGCCAAGGCCAGCAGTTACCAAAAAAATGGGTCTTTTTAGCTCCTCAGTCAGCCAGAAGACCAGGAGGTGGGGCTTACTAGCTTCCATATAGTTTTGGGAAATACGAGAGAACAAAAAACAGGATACATCACAGGTGGAAAACAATACGTTTGGTTCCAAAGTGTCAGAGTGTCAGAGATGATGGAGAACAATATGACTAGACGGGAACGTAGAATGCAGGGCTAGCAACAACCCCTCCTTCCACCTTGTCTCTATTATAGAAAGAAAGCTCATTGCTGGTGTCCTCCTCTATGGCCAGTTAGCGTAATCACAGCGATAAGAGACCAGACTTTCTTGAAGGACAGTCACTGTTGCAGAGATAACAGACCAGACTCCCTGGCATTCACCCCCACCCTCCAACGATAACAGATTTCTTCTAATTGTACAAGGGCAGCTAGTGGTACAGAGATAACAGTTTTCTTTCAATTAAAGTGATTTATGGGGAAACTTAACTTTTAAACTTCACTCAGAAAGGAAAACTGAGCTTCTGGACTCATGAACTTCTGAATTTAACTTCGAAAAAGAGAAACATGGCTTAGGCAATTTCAGAATAGAATAAGCTACATAATAAAATCAAATATAAAATACTGACTCAATATTTGATTATCCATTGAGGGAATAGCCCTAGTCTAAGTGGTCTAGTGGAAAGAGTATTGAACTTGGAAGTCACAAGATCTGAGTTTGAATTCCAGTTTTACTTACTACCTATGTAAATTTGGCCAAGTCACCTAACCTCCCTAGATTTCAATTTCCTCCTCTGTAAATTGAGGGGATTGATTTAGATAAACTATAAAGTCCTTCCTAGCTCCAGATCTATGACCCTTTGATAAACATATAAAGTGACTTTTCTGCTAATTAATATACATGGTAGTCAGAAGGCAAGTCAACATATCATTAAGATCATCATTGTCAAACCTGATGTCTATAAACACTTGAAAATGAGCAAAGCACTTTAAATACCTTACCTTATTAAAATTTCACAATCCCTGTGAAGCACAGACTGGAGGTAATATTTATACCATTTCATAGATGAGGAAACTGAGACTCATAGAGTTTGGGTGTTTTGCCCATGACTATACATCTAGAAAATATCATAGGCAGGATTTGTACCAGGTCTTACTAATTCTAAGTCCAATATTCTTTCTACTATGCAACACCACCTCCAGCTCAGACACATATATATGAGAAACGATTTTTGTTTGTGATGTCTTTGTCACTGTTGTTTGTCAAAACCATGTATAACTAAGAACTGAAACTCATCTCCTGACCTTTTGTATCCCCTACTTGACCTTTAACCCAGGGATAATAGCATGATTAGCAAAGACATCAGCAAGCCTTTGGCCAACAAAATACCATGGATATTACCATGGGTCCACCTTGTATGTGCACTTACCTCGGCAAAAATCCATCAGAATCAGAACTTCCCACACGTCGCCACTACTCACATTGTTGATACTAGAATCAATGTAGCCAACGATGTTCTTGTGTCCCGATAGGTCCCTCTGTGAACACAACAAATACACTTTAGGCACTTCTCTCTTAAAGGGAGAATCTAAGATCATAGTCTTCCTAAAGCCCGGATCTGACCATCAGGAACTGGAATCACTGAGCCACTAGTGATTCCAGTTCAAAATCTTCAGTAGCTCCCCATTTCCTCTAGGATAAAAAATGAAATTTAATACCTTTCACAACCTGAGTCCAAGAACCATTCCAGACTTATTTCACATTAGATTCCCCCCTCATGTAATCTCTTTTCCAGCAAAATTAGCATCCATTTCCAGAGGGATCCATCTCCCTCTATGGCAATCTTTGCACAGATTACTCCACCCCTACCCGCCACACCTGGAAAATGCTCTTTCTAGAATCCTTCTCTCTCTTCTAGGGTCAACTGAAGTACTAGGGTAAGCCTAGGTAAGTGCTCTCTGTTTCCTCAAATTATATTTATTTACCTGGATCATTCCTAATATAATGTTAATTCCTTAAAAGCAGGGATTTTTTGTCATTCATTTTGTCTATATCCCTAGCACACTGCTTTATATATCTGAGAATAGGGGGACATGGTGAGGAGTCTGATCTGATATTTCTTTAGTATAGGGACTAACAAAGCAGATGGGCAACCGTTGTAAAAGTGGTAAGTCACTTTCCCAGTATCAAACAGACAGTATATGTCAAAGGTAGAACCTATACCTGGGGTCTCTATCTGCAATGACAATTTGTCACTCCATACACAACAAGTTTATAACATATAAGGATAAGTTGAAGGAACTGGACATATTTAGCATGGAGAAAAGAAGATTTGGGGTAATATATTATATATCTACTCTACCCAAAAGTGAAATGACTTGCCCTGAGCCACTAGTGATGGGTTTCTCCAACTTAGAAGTCTTCAAGCAAAAGTTGGTTGATTGCCTTCTGTATATGTTACAATGGAGAGTCCTTTTATATATAGGTAGACTAGATGGAATCTGTGCTTCTGAGTCAGAAGAAGGTGATTGCAAAATGAGTATGTAAGGGGCAAAAGAAAGGCTTCATCAGAGAGGTGGCAGCTTTAGGAAGCCCCAAGAGCTTCAAGCTAATGGGAATTTCATTTAATTTCTTGAGCATCTTCTTTTCCCTGGGCTCAACAGAACAAATCTGATCTCTTCTCCCCATGACAACCCTTCAACTATCCAAAGACCACTATCATTTATTGCCCTCAATCTTCTTTTCTCCAGGCTAAATCTGTCTAGTTCCTTCAACTTATCTTTATATGTTATAAACTTGTTGTTTATAGAGAGACAAAATGACATTGAAGATTAATCTCCACTTGTTAACAGGCATTTGTTCAATAGACAATTGCCAAAGGCAGGACTTGAACTCAGATCCCTGACCTTAAGATGACCTCTATCACTATGTCTTTATAAAACAGTAGATGCTTAATAGTTGCTCACAAATCAAAACAAAATTCCCACTGGCTTGAGGAACCCTCACACTCTCAGAGCTACTTAAAGCTACCACCTCTCATGAAGTCTGTCTTCTAACCATCTCTTCACAAATTCAGCTGACAGTCATTTTCTCTCTCTGACTCAAAATCACAGATTTTGAGAGTTGGCCATTTAGTGTTCTCCCAACCCTCCTCCCCACACCATATACAAAAAGAATCTCCACTCTAATGCACAAAAAGCAGCTGACCAGTCTTTGCTTGGAGACTTCTAAGTTGGAGAAACCCATCACTGCTCAAGGTCAGTCATTCCACTTTGGGACAGTGCTAATTATTACTAGGTTTTTCTGGATATCAAGCCTAAATCTGTTTCTTTGCAACTTCCATTCCTGGCTCCTGCTTCTGCTCCCTTGCACCAAACACAACAAGTCTGATCACTTCTCCCATGATCCCATGACAGCCCTTCAAATATCTGAAGACAACTATCATACATTCCCCCAAATCTTCTTTTCTCCAGGCTAAATCTGTCCAGTTCCTTCAACTTAAATGCCATAACTCAAGGCTCTTCCCATTCTGAATGTCTTCCTCTGGAAACACTCCAGTTTCTCAATGTCCTTTTTAAACTGTGGTGCCTAGAAATGAACACAATATTCCAAATGAGGTCTGACAAGAAGAGGCTACAGTCTGACTGTCATCACCCTCTACCTAGAAGCTGTAGCCCTCTTAATGCAGCCAATGGTTGCTGTATCACACTTCAAACTCCTATTGAATTTTCAAGTCCACTACAGCTCCCAGATATTTTCCAGAACTGCTATCTAACCCTGTCACCTTCATCTAATACTTATGAAGTTGGTTTTGTTGTACCCAGGTGCAAGACTATTCACAGTGAACACTATTGAATTTCACTTATTAAATTAAATTAAACACTTATTAAATTCAGTACAAAGCCCTCTGTTGACGTCCTTTTGGAGAATGAAAAGAAATGGTTGGTTAGGTAGAAGGGAAATAAGCAAAAAGTAGTATCATGGAAGTCAAGGAAAGAGACTATATAGAAAAGAAGTAAAGGGGTGGGGGTGGGGGAGTGTCCAAAATGTGAAAACTACAGAAAGGTCAAGTCGACCTGAGAAAAGGCCACTCAATGTAGGGATTATGAGAAATCTAGTAACCTTGTTTAGAGGTTTCCATGGGGTGGTGGGGTCATGAATCTTGGAAAGTGAGAAGGGAGGTAAGGTAGAGAAGGCAGCTGGTCAGTTAAGACCTATGTATTAAGTCCTTACTATGAGTCAGACACTTCACTAAACACTGAAGGTACCAAGAAAGGCAAAACAACACTTGTCCTTGTGGAGGGTACATTCTAACGGACAGGTCTTTCTAGGAGTTGGGCAGTAAAAGGGAGGAAAGATCCAGAACAAAGCTTGCCAGTGTCGAATGAAGGATTTTTAAGGACCTAGTGGAAAGAGGCAACTGAAGAAAAGAATGAGGGAAAAACTGCTTGGGCAGGAGTCAGGAGGAGGAGAAATAATAGTAGTTAACATTTATAGAGCAATTTAAAATTTACAAAGTGTTAAATGAACATTATTTCATTTGATTTTCTTAACAACCTTGGAAGGTAGGAGTTATTATATTGTCCCCATTTTATAGATGAAGAAACATAGGCATGCAGAATTTCAGTGACTTGCCTAGGATCACATGGCCATTAAGAGTCTAAGGCAGAATTTTAACTCAGGTCTTCCTGATTCCAGGTCCAATACACTATCCATTGTACCACCTAGATGCAATGGGATATCAAGGGTACAAATAGACATATTAACTATCATCCTTGGCAAGAAAGGCCATTTCATCCTCTAAGTCTAGGGCAAAAGAGGTGAGGACCTATACAGGTTTTTTTGTTTGTTTTTGTTCTTGAGGTATGGAGAAAACTAGCTAAGGAATCTGATGACATATTATCTCAATTTTTTCAAGCAAAAGAACTCATCTGAAGAGAAAGAAACTAGGGGTCTTGAAGGAGAGAGAGGTGAACGTCTAGAAAGCCACTGTAGAAATGGTAATAGTCGAGGAAAAATAAAGATTGTCTTGCAGAAATGAAAACTCAGTTGAAATTAGATATCATGATTTTGTAGCTGATTCAATCTGGATGGTTGCATGGCTTTTCCCACTGGCATTCAGCATTAGAGAAGCAGGACCAGACATAGCAGATTGTAGGAGTGAACGATTAGCAAGGACTTAACAACAGGAAAAAAGATTTAATGGTGAACAGCATATAGTTGGACTGATCAACTATAAGATGAACACAGAGAAGGCATGATGGATTGGGACCATAGAAAGGCATGGTGGGGACTGGAGCTTATTGTGAGAATAAAGACTGGGTTTAGCAGAAGTGAGGCAAGGGGCAGATTATAACTGGAAAGGAGAATTTTAGCATCATCAACCATGGAAGTGATATAATTATAACTAACAATGAAATCTTTGGTAGAGGTACTCTTGTTGGTGACCAAGTTGGAATGAAGATATGGGAATGGAAATTGAAGAAATTAATGAATTTGTAGATCTGGGGTCTGGAGGGGAAATCAGCATACATATATACAAGTCCCCTACTGCAAACAGAGGAGAAGAGGAAGTCAAGGCAACAAGGAACTTTGCTAGTTGATACTGAAAGGTGGGGTGAACCTCAGATGAAAGACTGCAGAGCAATAGCAACAGAAAGGTCAGAGGGGAGCAGGAAGAAGGCTACCTGCTCCTGGACAAGGGTGACAGAGCCATGGGAGAAGGAATAACTCCTACTGGAGAAGGTGGCCAGGGATGCAGCGGCCTCTGGAGAAAGCTAAAACGTAGAAGATAATCTCTAGTGGAGCATCCCAGAGATCTGACTTTGGCCTTGTACTAGCTAACTGAAGCCACAGAAGACTGACTTACTAAATTTGCAGATGGGATGAAATTGGGAGAGATAGATAACACAACTTATGATAGTGCTAGAGGATCCAAAACGATCAGCAAAATAGGACGATGGGCTGAAGAGAATGAGATATTTAATAGGAGCAAAGGAAAAATTTGTAGAATCAGATTCAGAATCAGAAGGGTGCTTAGAGGTCATCTGAGGTTCAATTCTCTCATTTTATAGACGAGGAGACTGAGGCTCAGAAGTTAAGCAACTAGGGGCAGCTAGGTGGTATAGTGAATAGAGCACTGGCCGTGGAGTCAAGAGGACCTGAGTTCAAATCCGACCTCAGACACTTGACATACTTACTAGCCGTGTTACTTTGAGCAAGTCACTTAACCCCAATTGCCCTGCCTTCTCCCAACCAAAAAAAAGCCCCCCCCCAAAAAAAACATTTCATCACCTCATTCAAAATTCAACTCTCCACCTCAATCTCTGCCCCTATATTTAAGTACTCCAACATGCATCTATTGATGTCTCCTTGAATACCTTGGCCTCTCAAATCATAAAGTTCCTAAAATCCAATGACTTCCAACTTCACTTCAGCTACACATAGAGAGAGTTATAACCTTGAACTATCCAGTATTCTATTCTATCCAGTATATCTCTTCTTTCCACTTTACAACCTCTAAATCTTTAAATTTCTTTTTCTGTCTCATCCCTCCTAAGCCTATTCTTCATTCCATTAGGGACTTCCTATCTCTCCTGATAGGTGATTCCCTCCCCAGGATCACCATTTTAGGAAAGACATCAGCCGTGTTTGTCCTTATTCATGCCTGGGCTCTCTTTGTACTCCTCCTCTATCTCCTCCCACCAGTTATACTGTCCCCTCTTGAGAACCATTCCACTTTGTCCTCTCCATTCACTGCTTTCCAGCTCCCATTTATGTGTTGCCTTTCCCCCACTAGAATGTACACTCCTTGAGGGTAGAGACTATCTTATTTGTTTGTATTTCTGTACCTGGTGTTTATCAAATGGCCTGGCACAAAGTAAGTATCTAATAAACGCTATCTATCTCTCATCTCTCCATATTCTCCCATTCCATTATCCTTACTGTAGACTTCCTTCCTTCCCCTTCAGTCTTGACCCAGTGCCTGATGATCTCTACCATATGCTAATGAGCTGCCCTTGAATCTCCCTTTCCCTACTGCTAGTCCAGCCTTGCCAAACCAGAGCGTTGAATTATCCCCCCTAACTTCTCTGTTCCTACTTGCATTCCACTTCAGAATGGAGAAATAATGGGCATCTACCTTAAGCTCCTTCTTTTCCTCTACTCCATACCTCAAAATCTCACTTCATCATTTCTTAGTATATTTCCTCCTTTGCTCCAGTTTTTGATGAAAAAATGGGGCTTCTTGTCAAAGTCAGTCCCATTCACTGATGCTCCTCCTTTCCTCTCCCACTTCCTCTGGAATCTCACCTCTGCAAGCATTCCCTCTCTCTGATCTAAAATATCTCTTTACACAGCGGTTTCTTCCTTGATGCCTACAAATATGCTTGGATCTCATTTCTCCTTTAAAAATGTTTACTGGGCTCTGTCATTCCATCAAATTATTATAGCTTTTCTCCCTCTTACAGCCAAACTCCTAGAAATGGCTATTGACTCTCATTGCCTTCATATCCTCATGTTTTACTCTGTTCTCAATCCCTTACAGTCTGGCTTCCAATGCCACCTCTTGACTCACTACTCTGTCATTCTTTGGCTTCCATGATACTGCTCTTCCTTGGTTCTTCTATCAGCTTATTCTCATTTTCCTCCTCCCATCCACAAAATCTGAGTCTCCAGCCCAGGATCCTAGCACTCTGTCCTGGACCCTCTCCTCCTCACTCTATATCTGCTCTGAATTATATCATCAACTCCCAAGGGTTCAATTATCATCTCTCTGTAGAGAACTTCCAAATCCACATATCCAGCCATCATTCTCTTTTGACCTCTAGTTCCACATTACCAACTGTTTGCTGAACATCTCCACCTGGTTGTCCCATATGCATTTAAAACTCAATATGCTGAGAGAGGGGAAAGTACTGATTCGTATCTTTTAATTTTATTTTCTTTTAGAACTAGTATGTGTAATGGAAATGCAGATTTAAAGATCTTCCCTGCCCCTAGCTTAAGTGCACCTGGAGCCTGTGGTGGGAGGCTTGTTTTTTCAGGAAAGCCCACACCTTGATACTTTGTGATTGGGCAGTGGGTCCAGAAGGTTGTTACATTCTCTGAGCCAGGAGAAGGCTATATAAACCCTGAGGAGAGGCTTTGCTTGGGGGCTCACTTTGAGAAGTGTTGTGTGATTTGATCAGATGAGACTCTGGGAAGCCGTTGTTGAGAGCCCCCCCGCTTTGAAAACCCAGATGTTGATGCTTCCCTCTCTGGTAACTGTGATTTGGTATTGATATAATGTTTGGACAGTTTGGAAGCCTGTCTGTTTGATCTGTAAGTTCTGTAACTCTGAAGTTTGGGGTGCTGACCTTTTTCCCCTGAACTAGGTAATGTGTGTTTGTTTGATTAAAGTAAGCTTGTTAACCCATTTTGAGTTGCTTTCCTTTTGAAAAGCAGATCTAAGAACCTGTGTTGGCAGCCACTCTGGGGATGTTGGGGTGCTTGCCGCTACAGTATGTCATCTTTGTTTTGTTAGGTAATATTGTCTAAATTAAACTATTTTTAAGAGTTCTGAATTTTATTACCCAGGAAGCTCTGAGATTCAGGTCCCACATCTGACATACAATGGCTATGTGACCCTGCTCAAGTCACTTGACTTCTAAGTACACCAAAAAACTCTTAAAGATGACAAGTTGCAGAAAAAGTGCTGACCTACACTGGTAAAGGGAATTTCTTCACCTGGAAATAGTTCTCTATTCAATTAAATAGTTCTCAATTATCTCTCATTATTCAATGAAATAGTTTTCTATCATCACCTCTCAATGAATAGTTCTTTATTCACTGAAATCACAGGTCTAATTCCTATCCATTTAAAAAAAAAAAACTGGGGGGGGGGGAGGGTGGAGGCAGTCAGGCTTAAGTGACTTGCCCAAAGTCACACAGCCTGTAAGTGTCTGAGATTGAATTTGAACTCAGGTCCTCCTGACTCTAGGCCTGGCATTCTGCACACACTTCACCACCTACCTGCCCTTTTATAATTTTTAAAAATAAACAAACGAAGGTCTAGAAAATTCACGGTTATAAATGTGACACAGGCCTGAAAAAAAGAGTTACCACAGTATGCCCAGATAAAAATACAAGCCTTACAAATAAACCATAACATCACCAAACTCAGAGATCTACTACTTTACCATAGCAATAGAGCACCTTAAGTATAAATTCACTTAGAGTAATGAATCAGTTTCCTGAAAGTTGAAATTGCAAACCATAACAAGTGACATAAAACCTGAGTCTGAGCTAACTTCCATCTGGATTCTTCTAAGAGTTCTTTCTGCACTGGGAATCAGCCTGCCTACCCTTATTACTAAATTCCAAAGTGAACTCACAAAACATGTTTATTTTTCATTGAAATGCTAAAGGTTTTTCAATGTGTAAAACTTAGATTTCAGATACTCACTTTAAAACCTTAGAGGTATTTGGTCAATTTATTAGCTATAGTCCCTCAGACATTCTCAATCTGCTTTTCTCATTTTTAGCCTCTGAACAAGTGAGGCTCCCTATTTCTACAATGCCTGAGGGTTATGTTTAGATTAACTATTCTCTTCCAAATAGTTTTTTATCACCCCCTTTGAGCTTTTACGCTGAATTCTATTAGAGACAATTTATATAAAGTGGTCCATGCCAGGTGGAATTAAGTAGCTAGAAATTCCTTATCTGAGCAATCAATGCCTGCTGAAGAAGAGAAAGAGATTACCAGATAAAAATAAGAAGTCGAGAAACTGGGTTTTCTTCGCTGTGGCTCTTCTAAGGTTGGCCTCAGATACCTAGTACCTGTGCCAAGCTGGGAAAATCACTTGACCTCTTGATGCCTCAGTCTTTTCTTCTGCAAAATGGGAATAATAGTACCTACCCTTCAAAGTTGTTGTGAAGATACAATGATACAATGTGCAAATTTTAAAGTGCTATAGATAAATGCTAGCTATTTTTGGCTAAAGAATATTTTCTTGATATATATTTTGGGGGAAAATGAAAATACTATTTAATTTTTTTTAAAGCAATTGGGGTTAAGTAACTTGCTCAAGGTTACATGGCTAGTCATTATTTGTGTGTGGGTGCTCATTTTCTGAGGCCAGATTTGATCTCGGGTCATCCCAACTCCAAGACCGGTGCTCTTACTCACTGCGCCACCTAGCCGCCCCTATTTTTTAAAAATTATAATGATTTTTTTCCTTGTACAATAAAATCCAGAATTTGGATCTCAGTGGCCACCTAGTCCAGCTCATATCTGAACAATAATTCCTCCTACAATGTACCCAACAAGTAACTGGAGGCTTTGCCTGAAGACCTCTAACAAGGGAGAACTCACTGGGTTCCAAAGCAATTGGTCTCATTTTTGGATAGCTCTGCTTATCAAATTATTTTTCTTACATCGTGCCTAAATGTTGTCTCTGTCACCTGTACTCACTGCTTCCAGTTCTGCTTTCTGGAGTCCAGGAGAGTAAGTCTAATTTTATTTTGATGGGACAGCCCTTCAAACGCTTGAATGTCTGATGAATAAATGAGTCATATCCCAAATCTTTTCTTCTCTAGGCTAAAATATCACCATTTCTTTCAACCAATTCCCATATGGCATAAGAACAAAGACCTTTATCATCCTGTTTAGCTTCCAGCTTGTTAAGGTCCTTTATTCAATGGTGGTGCCCAGAACAGAGATACTCCAAATGTCACCTGACCAAGTAGAATTCTCCTGGACAATCACTATACCTCTATTGATATCATATATCACTGTATTTGCTTACTTGAGACCATAACTCCCCTGATGACTCAAAAGGAAATGGCAATCCTAAGGGGCCTACACACCAGCCTTGGAGACAAAAGACCTGAGCTGACATCTCAGCTCCATGTGCAAGCTGTAAGACCTTAAGCAAATCACTTAACCCTTCTGGGCTGCATTTTCCTCAGTTATAAAATGATGGAGTCAAACTCCATGACCTCTGAATTCCATCCTAGCTCTAAAATTTATGAGTCTCATAAACTTCTAGCCTTCTCACTCCAAATTTGGCCCTTCCCTGAATTTGTTTTTATTTGGAAAATAAGATTTACTTAAGGGAGTGGAGGGAAATGAAGATGATTCTTTGAAGTCAAAACAAATCAGGGATTCTTTTAGGTCATGTCCTTTAGAGGGTCCAGAAAAAAAACAAATGGTCCCTTTGCATTTAATGGAACACAAATCACCTGTGATCCATTGAAGCCAGTCTATAAATCCTGAGAAAAAATAATTGGGAATCTGGAAAAAGTCTGGGTTGATGCCAAATAAGAGAGGTGGCCAAGGTCTATGAGTGAGAGTCCATCTATCAGTCAGCCAGAGCAAGATAATTTTCTAAAATGGGGCCCCTATGCAATTAGCTAAGAAGCATCAATGAAGTGGACTGATCAAGCCCCAATATACTGCAATTTCACTTACTTCATCTATTGGAGACTCTTGTTCTGCAAACATGGGAAGTGTATATATCTGGTTTTCCAGAGCTAAATACCAAAAGCACCAAGAGCCTTCCAAGATAATCTAGTCTAATCTACTTATACAGATGTGAAAAAACTGAGGTCCACTTGGAGTAGAGACAAGAAAATGAAGAGGCAAGACACTATGGGTCTGGAATACTGCACTGCTTTGCAAACATAGTTGACTGAACTTGTCTTTTAATCTTTATTGCCAGTAAAGGTTTATGAGAAGAAGATATATTTGGGAATCAATATAATATGAAAGAAAAAAGGCACCAGAATTAAAAACAAACGCAAAACTGAGACCCAACAGGGGAAATTACTTGTCCAAGGTTATAGTAAGCATTTGTGGCACCCAAATCGTCTGACGTCAAATCTAATACTGTCTCCATGAAATGGACCAGTATGAAACTTATTGTTGTTGTTGTTCAGTCATTTTTCCATGTCCAAATCTTCATGACCTCACCTGGGATTTTCTTAGCAAAGTTCCTGGAGTGATTTTCCATTTTCTTCTCCAGCTCATTTTACAGATGAGGAATTGAGACAAACAGGGTCAAGTAACTTGCCCAGGGTCACACAAAGTACTAAGTGTCAGAGCAAAGGACTTGAACTCAGAATGGTAAAGTGGAAAGTACCTTTCCATCATAGGAATGGGGTTCAAATTTCACTCATGTGACCCGAGGCAAATCATTTAACATCCCTGAGCCAAAGTCTCCTAATCTGTAAATTGAAAAGGTTGGGCCAGATCAGTCCCACCCAACTCTAGATCTATGCTTTTCCAACTTGAAATCCCTCTCTTTTCACTACCACTTGTTGGACAGAGCTCCTCCATAGCTTTGTCTCACTTAAAGGAACCCACCTATCTTTGGTTTGCTTTGCCCTTGGGATGACCATACCTACAAATTTTAAGAAAATGAGGTACATGGGGCGGCTAGGTAGCGCAGTGAGTAAGAGCGCCGGCCTCGGAGTTGGGATGACCCAGGATCGAAACCAGCCTCAGAAAATGAGCACCCACACACAAATAATGACTAGCCATGTAACCTTGAGCAAATTACTTAACCCCAATTGCTTTAAAAAAAAAAAAAAGAAAATGAGGTACGCCCTTAGTGACAGGTGCCTCGAACAGAATATACTCTCTATGATTGTACCTTTTATGCTCAGGTTTTAAAAACCCAAAGTTTAGACACATTATCACCATCATTATCATTACAATGACACTTTATGGTTTATTAAGGACTTTCCTTGCCTTTCCTACTGTACGAGGCATAAATATTAACTCCATGTAATATTTAGGGAAACAGAACAACAAAGCAACTGGTCTAACATCACAGTTCCTAAAGGTTAGAACCATACCTAGAATGCACATCTTCTCATTCCTAGTTTAGTGTTTCTTCCACGATATCCCAATGCCTTTCTTATAGGTCACAAAAAAACAGGGTTAAATTCTGAAACCAATAGAATCTCAGAGACCTCTCCTCTCCTGTTTCCACTACTCACTCTCTGGACTTCTCCTCCATTCCCAACAACATTCTAACCCAGAAAAAGCCTCTACTCCTGTAACCTTTTCCTAGAAGATCCTTCTGCCCATTCAGCCACAAGCTCTGACCAAGTTTTTCCTAGAACTCTAATTTTGAAGAGGTGTTAAAACTAGCCAGGCTAACTTCTTCACTTCTCTCCCTGGATATTTAGTCTAACCTGTTCTTCATCTAAAATCCCTCAATAACATTCCTGGAAATATGTCATTTAGCTTTTGCTTCAAAACTTCCAGGGACTGGGGACTTACTATATCCCTTGGGGCAGCCCTTTCCACTTTGAGGCATTTCTAATTTGCAGGCAGTTTTTCCTTACAATGAGACAAAAACTACATCCTTCAACCTTCCACCCATGGCTTAACCCAATCATCAAGCTGTCTCCTTGATAGATTCCCAAGCTTTTTCAGAAAAAGAGTCTAATAGCCAACACTGAAGGCCAGACAGTATAGTCTCTCAGAAATACCAAGGACTTACTACATTGCCAGCAGGAGATGAAGTGATGGAATGACTAAAGATGATCCCATTTGTCATCAAACACAAGGAAAAGTCATTTGGATTTATAATGGCCATAAAGACTTTAGACACAGGAAACAAGGGGCGGGGGGAATCTTTACAGAAAATTTATCTGCTAAAGTTCTGATACATAAGATATGTATTTGAATTGATACAAATACAATATATTTACATCATTTGTCATTTGCTTTATAAATGTTTGTTTAATTGAAATGAGCAGACTTACCATGATCTGAATTTCTCTCTTGCACACTTGGAGGTCATGTTCATTGTTGACAAACATTCGTTTCAGGGCACACTTCATCCCATTGCTTGTCCTTACCAGGAAGACAATGGCAAATCCCCCTATGAAAGAAACAGACAATCTTTTCAAAGTCCCATCCTGGCCACAGCTCAGTTAGGTTCAAGTATGGTGTTTTAGTAGCTCTACAGAATATGAATAGTCTAGGGGGTCAAATGAACTCAGATTTCTCTGAAGATAAAGCGACACTACTGGTTGGACTGGACAGCAGGAGACAGGGTCCTTGCTTCTCCTGTGCACAGTGAAACTAACTAAATAAGGCTAGAAGAGCATAGAGAAAATATCAGGAAGGACAGGATGAAATTAATCACCAATCAATAAACATTTATTAAATGCCTACTGTATGCTTAGTGCTAGATACTAGTTGCTGGAGATATAAGTACAAAGCATCAACAAACAGAAAGTGAAAAAGATCCCACTCTCACCTAAGAAGAAACTAATCATCCATATTTTGGGGAATAAAGTCAACAGGAGGCTTTGTTAATGCTGAGGCATTTTCCCTTAGAGCCCTGACTAAATGTTGATAAAATAATGACTAAAGATACTCTGTTTTTGGGAAAGGCCAGGAAAGGGAAGGGGCAAATTTTCCTCTTCCCTGAAAAAGTGCAAGCATGGCTATATGGCTCACAAGTCACGGGACATAGTCACATATTATCTGTGCATATTTGTGTGGTTACCTCATTCAAGACCTGTGAATGGTTCAATAACTAAACTGTAATAGAGCTATCCCCAAGGAATGAACCAATCGAAGAAGCCAAAATCAAGTGACTCAGGGATAAATATTTTTGGCATTCCAGTGACAAATTGTTTTGCCTGACTATTCATATTTGTTACAAGGGTTTTTATTTTGTTTTGTTTTGTTTGGGGAGAAGGTAGTGGTGCTACTTGGGAGGGAGAGAAAATAAATGCTTGGGAGGGAGAGAAAATAAATGCTTGTTAATTTAAAAAATTAATTAAAAATTTACTAAGGGAGGGTAAGTCACTTAACCTTTGAACCTCAATGTTCTCATCTGTAATATGACAGGCTTTGACTAGATGGCCTCTGAGGTCTCTTCTAGTTGTAGATATAACAAGGAGTTTACATTCTCAAGGGGGAGACACATCATGTACCATATATTAGCACATACAGAACAAATACAAAAATAAAAGCAAGGTAGTTAAAATACAAAGTTATTAAGGAGGGTGTTAGCAATTGGTGCTATCAGAAAAATTTTTTGCGTGTGGAAGGTGGTGAATGAGCTGTGTCATTTCAAAGGAAGCAAATGAAAGAGATTAGGTACCCAAGATCAATTAGCAACTGAACATAATAGTACAGTACTTAACAAACCCAAGAGCAACATTTACTGGGCTTCTCAACAAAAACCGCCAGGAAAATTGGAAAGCAAACTGGGCCAGACTAGACTTAGACCAACATCTTACACTATACACCACAATAAGCTCCAACTGGATACATGACCTAGATATAAAAGATCATATACTAACTCTATATACATACATATACATATATGTATACAAAAATTATAATCACAATCTAATTAGCAGGGCAGGGAAGAGGCTTACCCTTCACAATTATGTCTAGGAGAAGAGTTCTTGACCAAATAAGGAAAAAAGAGACAGAAGATGAAATGGGAAATTTTAATTACATGTAGTTATATTGGAAATGCTTCCTGTGGGCCTTCAACTAAAAAAACTTATTTTATTCACCTATGTAATGACCTGGAGAAGTCACTTAACCTCAGTTTCCTTATCTGTAAAATGAGCTGGAAAAGGAAATTGCAAACCATTCCAGTAAATCTACCAAGAAAACCCCAAAT
This sequence comes from Gymnobelideus leadbeateri, assembly GCA_011680675.1. Taxonomy (NCBI): domain Eukaryota; kingdom Metazoa; phylum Chordata; class Mammalia; order Diprotodontia; family Petauridae; genus Gymnobelideus; species Gymnobelideus leadbeateri. The sequence continues at coordinate 1,232,149 of WOXC01004030.1, forward strand.
GAGGTCATGAAGAGTCAGATGTAACTGAACAATAACACAAAAACTATCCACAGTACATTAAATATGAAAGAATAACGAAGATTTTGACAATCCAGGTCCATTTCTATCTGAGCCCCAATCGAAAAGATGAGAACAATAATCCTATTTGTTTCTATAGCCCATTAAGGCCTGTAAAGTGCTTTACATCCATTATCTTCTTTAATGCTCACAACAGCCCTACCAGATAGGCACTCTTGGTGTCATTATTTATCCCCATTTACAGACGAAAAAACTCAAATCTTCCAGAGGTGAAAGAACGTGCCCACGGTCTTACTGCCAAAGGCTGACTTCAGAGCTGGATGGCCCAGAGGATAGCGTGCAGCCTGAAACCAGGAAGACTCATCTTCCCGAGATGGTGGGAAATTAAGTCATTTCAGCCTGCCTCAGTTTCTTAAACTCTAAAATAGTGATGAGAGTACTACTAACTGCTGTGACTGAGAGGCTTCAAGGCGTCTGGGCAAGAAAATGAGCAGGCACCAGATGAAAAATGACAGGAGGATGTGATTTTGGAATTCTTCTGGCAAGGCTATTCAAAGATTTCCAGTAGCTGAAGTTATTGCTCACACTAGGGGCAATTAGAGCACAAGAGACAGCTAATTACTGGATAAATACCTGAGAGACCAGAAGAGGACATGTAAAAAGAAAAGGCCGCCTGAACCCACCACAACAGGGCCTGAGAAGACAAAGCCACTCATGGCAGTCTGCCACAGTGCTTCCCAAGGGGAACAGTCCCAGGAGACACAAGTGATAGAGACTCTCAATGTCTGCAGGTATGTCGGATGAGAGCAGTCACCATTCAAGTGACCTGCGGAGTTTGTCACGTGTCAAGAAACCTACAAATTAGATTTCCTGCAGGAGAAGACGATTAAAGGGCTAGGGAGCACTTGTACCACTGCCTTCCTTACTACAAAGGGTGATGTGTTCTCCTGTGGGGCAGAAGAAAAAGAGAGATCAGGATACAGCAGGAAAAGCATTAGAGGATCTGATTTCAAATCCCTCCTCTTAAATTTACCACCTGTGGAACCCTGGGCCCCAGGTTCCTCATCTGTAAAATGAGGGGGTTGGATTAGATCATCTCTAAGGTTCCTTCCAGCTTAGATCCAGGATCCCATGAAAAAAAGGATAAGGTATTAGTTACTAACACAATACAGAGGAATTCAAATCAGAAATATTTAGGGTTGTCAAGAAGTTAAAAAGTGGAGGAAAATCACAATGAAAGAGGGAAGAAGATGAAACACATTTGGAACATCTAAAGACAGATATTGTGTTCAACGTTCTTTATACAAAGGATGGCTCTGGATCTTCTAAAGAGTCAGACCTCCCCTTGCTCCATGAAAAGATAGAGATTTACCAGGATCTGTCATTGCTCCTGTGGGGGAAAAAAAGACATGTCTGGGGGCAGGTAAGAGGAATGGAGGCAGTCATATGTCTAGCTGATGGATAAAACTGGGATGCATAGTCTTCCCATGTGTGTATTCAAGATAGGATGGAGAAACCTTTGAGAACTCTGTCAAACCTGAGGCCTACCACCCCCTACCATAATCTATTTTTGAACTGATAACATTGCCAGGAATAATCTGGAAGGAATCTCTAGGGACTTTGAATTCTTGGTCAAAAAGTTAAACTAAGATTTGTGTTGTAGCCAACATTTTCATCACTGATACCAATGGAAAGGAAGAGAATGGATGTTATGGGAAGTGAAAAATTGCTTCAGAAGGTGATGTCAGAGAATGGAATTTGGCTTTCAAGACCAAGGTATGATACAGAGGAACAATGAACACCAAGACCCAGGAAGGATTTGTTTGCTTGGAGACTGGCTGATCACATTAAGTTAAAAGGAAAGGGGCTAGGGGTGGGGGGCGAAGAAAGAAAAGGGGGGAAGAAGTACCCAAATACAAGTATGAAAAACACTAGAGGTCCTCAGTTATCCACAGGCAACAATAAATGGGTAAAAGGGGGAGAAACTGTACTCTCTGGAGGGGCAAAAACCATACTCCTAGATTCAGATGTTTGTGCACCAATGCACAGAGTACGTTTTCATTGTGAGGGAGAGGACCACACTTTACTGTGGTTCACTGTGACCAGCTGCCATGCAATTCTCTGATTCTCAAAAAACTGCTGGACTTCTCCAAGTCATTCTGCCATCACCTCAAACCCAACATGTCCAAAACTCATCTTGCTTTCCCCCCCATAGAACCTGCCTCTCTCCTCTAAATTTCACTATTTCTATGGATGGCACCACCAAGCTACAAAGCACCAAGTACCTAACTTCAGAGTTATCTTGGATTCTTCACTCTCTCAACCCCAACATCCAATCAGTTGAAAAATCCTGATTTTGCCTCTACACCATGTCTTGCCTCTGCCCACTCCTTTCTATACCCATTTCAACCATCCTGGTTCAGTCCTCTTCACTTTTTGGATGGATTATTTGTTATAGCCTTCTAACTGGTCTCCCTCCCTCCAGGTGTTCCCCTCTCCAATCCAACTTCTCTGAGTAATTTTCTTAATACATAAAGAGTGATCACATCACTCCACAACTCAAAACTTTTCAGTGGCTTCCCATTGCCTACCAAATAAAATACAAACGCTTAATGGCATTCCAAGCCCTCCGCAACCTATCTTTCCTACCTTATTTCACATTACTTCCCCACTCCCCATATTCTACATTTCAGGCCAACTATACTACTCCCAATATTTTGCTGCTCCCACCTTTATGTCTTTGCATACAACATTATTCCCCACACCTAGAATAGATTCTATATGAATTTCTTCCAGTTAATATCCTTTTATTTCTTCAAGGATCAAGTCAGGTGTCATCTCTTTAATGAAGCCTTCCATGATAACCTTAGTTACAAACAATCTTGTCCTCAAGTATCTCATGCCTCTTTATTCAGACATCTCCTACAATAACAGTAACATAATATGGCACTATCAAGTTTCTAGAGTTCTTCCACCAAAAAAAATCCTAAATCACATTATTCTTATATCTTATATCACGGTTTTCTATGTTTTTGTTTTATATGCTTTCCCAACCCCCTAATTGCCTATAAGCTCCATGAAAGCAGGAACTATGTTTTTATCTTATTATGTCTGGCACAGTACGTTGCAAATTTCAGACCTTTAAAAATATTTGTTGAATTGAATATTGATATAATGTGTTAATTTTTTTTTTGCTTTTTTTTTGGAGGGAAATTGGGGTTAAGTAACTTGCCCAAGGTCACACGGTTGGTTTTTTTGTTGTTGTTTGTTTGTTTGTTTGTGTGTGTTAAGGGTCTGAGGCTGGATCCGAACTCAGGTCCTTCTGACTCCAGGGACAGCACTCTACACACTGAGCCAACATAATAATTCTTTTTATATGAGCTGAGATTTTTTAAAAATGGGGTCCCAAAAGTTAAATATTGTGCCATTTTTCATGATCACACAGACAGCAAGTAGCCAAGTAAAAACTAGAACCCAAGTTTCTCAATTTTCAGTTCAGTGTTCTTACCATGAATGCAAAGTCTATATTTTTAATCAATGGCACAACACAATGCACTCCACAAAATGTGAAATCAGCAAGCATTTGTTAAATGTCTAACCTATGTGATACGTATACTGTAGGCTATCTGGGAAAAAGGTACACACTCTAGTAACGGAGATACTTATTTGTCTCTTATTAAAATGATAACTGAAATGGTAAAGCATCTAATTTAAGAAAGCAAATGATCACTATCCGTTTCTATGCTTTTTTTTTTTTTTGCTTTTTGGAGGGAAATTGGGGTTAAGTAACTTGCCCAAGGTCACACAACTAGGTTTTTGTTTGTGTGTGCATTAAGTGTCTGATGCCGGATTTGAACCTAGGTCCTCCTGACTCCAGGGCCAGTGATCTATTCACTGTGCCACCTAGCCACCCGTAGTTTCTATGCAGTTTTGACTGTGACATACAGTCATTTGTGTTTTTCTGTTTCTCATTTCTACCTTTTAGTATGAAATTAACAAACATTTATTAAGCACCTGCTATATGCCAAAGCATTAGGGAATTTCAAGGACAAAAGTGTAACATCCCTGCCCTCAAGGAGCTTACATTCTATAAGGGAAAAGCAAATTGCATACACTTAAATGCACATAAAATAAAAATAAATTTTTTTTTTGGAGGAGGGAAAGTACCTGCAAAGGAAAGAGAGTGGAGCAGATAACTTCAGTCTTAACTTTTGTTGTTATTCAAAGATGCTGGGGTGGTTTGCCATTTCCTTCTCCAGCTCATTTTACATATGAGGAAACTGAGACAAACAGGGTGAAGTGATTTGCCCAGGGTCACACAGTTGCTAGCATGTGACTGAGGCTGGATTTGAACTCAGGAAGATGAGTTTTTCTGACTCTAGACCCAGCACTCTATCCATGGCACTACCTAGCTACTTCAATAATTTACCCCTAAAATCCCCTTCCCTTCCCTTTTCTTCCTTTCCCTTCTTCTCCTGCTGAAGCCTATTAATCTTTTCGAGCCTAATTCAAATACTAACTCATGTAGGAAGGAACCTTTCATGCTTCAAAATATAGACTATACATGGCACTCTGTTGTATATCCATTTAAATGTACTTGTCATGTATTATTGTGTATCAGGATTACCTGTAGTTATGTCTTAGGCCACCACCAGACTACAAATTCAATTATGGTAGGAATCACGTCTTAGCTAAACTTTGTGTCACCTCCAGTACCCAGAACATGTGTTGATGTTGGTTCAACTTCATGTCTCTAATATCCTTGTACTTTAGTGATATTTTGTTTGGCAAATGATACTTTTAAATTATAGGCTTACAGATCAATTATATTATTTAAGTGTTGGCTGCAACTCCAACATTGAATTTTTATACGTTTCAATTAGGGCAATCTAACAGCCTATTTCTAATGCTAACAATTTAGTCATACAGTAAAAAAGACATAAATTATCATTTTAGCTGCAGTCAGAATTATATTAATATCCAAACTGAATATATATTTTATTAGCATTCCATATATTTATCTCAATTCAATGGTATTTCATTATTTTACAGAGTTTTAGAATATTTAAGCTAACAGGGATCTTTAAAAACCATCCAGTATGATATTCTCATATTATTGATGAGAAAATTGAAATAACTTAACGTTATATAGCTAACCTACAACTCTGATCTTCCACCTCTCAAAATACCTACCCCTTCCCAATGCATGCAGTATGGTAAAGAGTATTTCATGGCTTCTCCTGATATAGCTAAATACACCTTTGGATTTATAAACAAGGATTATGAATCACTGATCTGTGATTGATACATTACCCAAATTAAGGTTGAAATGGCAGGTCCTGTAGAGGTGGGATTACAGTTCTTTTGAAATTATTTCTGAAGTATGAGGTTAAATATAATAATTCTGAAGTCTCTTTTTTCAGTCTTGTCCGACTTCATAACCCCATTTGGAATTTTCTTGGCCAAGATACTAAGGGTGCGTCATCATTTCCTTTCCAGCTCCTTTTATAGATGAGAAAACTGTGTCAAATAGGGTTAAGTGACTTGCCCAGGGTTATACAACCAGTAAGCGTCTGAGGCTGGATTTGAACTCAGGAAAATGAGTCTTCCTGACTCCAGGCCTGGTACTCTATCCCCTGCACCACCTAGCTGCCCAGGTGTAGTTAAAACCAGTTTCTAATAATATCTTTTTACTTTCCTTAGCAAGTTGGATAAATACAAATAGCTTAGAGAGATCAAAAGCTTGTAAGCCTTAAACAGAGAGAATCATGGATTTTTAAATCCAATTTTGCCCTTCTCAATGTCAAAGTGATCTTGGGTAGGTAACTTCCCCTTAATTTAATCAACTGTAAAATGAGGAAGTTGAACAAGAAGGCTTCCAAGGTCCCTTCCAGCTCTGCAGCGATGGGATCTTAAAGATAGCTTCCTATGACTTACAAACATACCATCTAACTAATAAAACTGATGCTGAACAACTGCCTAATTCTAGAAAGAAAAAAAAAAGTCCCATTCCAGAGCTATCTCTATAAAGTGACACTAGTGGCTCAGGGCTGTGGTTTCTGAGATAGGTACCTATGGATGATGGGAGAATTAAAATCCATTCTCCAAAGCAATAATATTTGTAAACCCTCAAGATTATTATAGCACTAATCATTTGTGGGGGGGGGGGAGTAGTTTTAGTGTTTAGTTTCAAGTAATATAAATTCAGAATAATATTAAAAGAACCTCAAGTCAGAGTTTGGTTTGCATCCCAAATTCTTGCTTTATGCTGGGGGTAAATAGGTCAGAATGTATATTATTCACTTCTTATTTGTGCTTTTCTTCCTGTTGGCCAATATTTTCAGAACTGGCTTAATGAGCTTCAAAATATTCTTGTAGGTAAATGCCAAAAAAAAAAAAGGAGGGGGGTCTTCTTTCCCCAAAGGGACATAAAGAAAATATTAACAATAATTAGGGGCAAATAAGTAGTGCAGTGGATAGAGCCCCAGTTCTGGAGTCAGGAGAACCTGAGATCAAATCAGGCCTCAGACACCTGACACTCACCAGCTGTGTGAGCCTGGGCAAGTCACTCTGATTGCCTTGCAAAAAACCCAAAAGCAAAAACAGTAACTGACCATCACCCCAACCATGTGAATACTCTCTACCTCAGTTTTCATAATATTGTTCCACTCTGGTTCTCCTTCCACATCAGATTGCCTCAGCATGCTGCCCCTTTTCCTGGGGCAACATTCTCATCTTGCACCCCTAACCAGGAATATCCCCCAAACATACCCCAAGGCCCCTATTCTATACCTCTCCTCTTCTCTCTCTACCGCCCTGAGTAATTTCAACAGACTCCGAGGGTTGGATTATCATCTAACAAGTACAGAGATGATTTACAAGTCTATATACTAAGCTATCATCTCAAGAGCTCCAGACTCACATCACCAACTACCTGTTGGACATCTTCACCTATGTGTCCTATAGGCATCCTAAACTCAACCTCTCCAAAACAACCTGTCTTCCAACTAAATTTGCCCCTCCACAAACCCTCCCTCTTTCTGTTGAGGGCACCAGTAGCTTTCCAGTAACCCACATTCACAACCCCATAATTATCCCCGACTCTTATTTTTCCAATGAACACCGTGGAGGAGCATTCCTATTGGCTCTTGCTTAGGGGGAAAGAGGTGTGCCAGCAGGAGTACTGATCCATTCATACCTTACTCTCTGCAAGGCTATGATTAAGTGAGGCATGTTGCAAGAAGGCTAAGTTACAATATAATACTAAGAACACTCTCCCCTTTCACTTAGTTACAACTTCACAACTCGGCCCTTCTTTCTTTCCAGTCTCCTCTACCACTCTGCATCTAGACAAAATGGGCCACTTAATGTTCTTAACACAGACCATTCAATCCCCCAGCTCCAAGCCTTTGTACTGATTGTGTCCCCTACCTGGGTTCCCTCCTACCCTCTGTCTCTTAGAAGTCTTCCTTTAAGACTCAGCCCAGGAGCCACATCCTGAAGGAGACTTTTCCCAAACCCCTCAACTGCTAGGGTCTTCTTCTCTAAGGGTATCTTTCAGCAGGGGGCCATCTCCAGTCATCCTGATCTATAGCTTGCCACTGGACCCCGGTGGCTCTGAAGGAGAAAGTGAAGCTGGTGATTTTGCACAGGTCTCTCTCACTTGCATGTCATGGCATCAACTTCCTGATGTCATTCATGGTCACATGTACCAATTTATGTATATGCTGTATGCCCCATTAGAATGTATGCTCCACTCTTAATGTTTGTCTGGATTTAGGCTTCTCAAAGTGCTTCCTTATACTCTTTCTCATTTTTGCCTTAGGTCAAATTCTATAAAAGGAAAATTCTATGGAGATTTTCTTCATCTAGAAGCCAGGGAAGTAAGAGGTTAAATAACCAAGATCACACAGGCAGTCAGCTTTAGGAGCTGGGATTAGAATCTTACCTCTTGGCTCAGTCTAGTGGTTTCTCCTCTATAGCCCTCTCCATTAGGCAGAACTTACTTTCACTAGAGCACATAGAGACCTACACAGCTACTTAAGCGCTTTGATAGTGGCTGCTCTTTGCCAAGAGCCCTCTCCCTGCGTGAAGAGAGCCAAAGGGTTGAGATTTTAGCTGGGTTTCTTTCACTGTAAAGTAAAGGGATTGGTCTACATCTGTCTGGTTCCTTCCAGTTCTAACATCAATTGACTCTATGACCAAATCCAAGATGCCACCCCAAAACCAAAATAATAGTAGCAATAATAACAACCAACAACCACCACCACCATCACTGGACTACCGGGCCTCAGAACTGCCTTGGCAGAAACTTAGTCCAGGAACAAATGTTACCACTGAACCAAGCTGCTCAATTGCCTTCTGAATTATGCTGGTGAGAAGACTGGGAGGCAGAACTGATTTGATTTTTTCATTCTGCATGGAAAGTGTATGTGTTAAAAGTTTTGGGAGGGGCAGCTAGGTGGTGCAGTAAGTAAGAGCGCCGGCCTCAGAGTTGGGATGACCCGAGATCGAATCCGGGCTCAGAAAATGAGCACCCACACACAAATAATGACTGGCCGTGTAACCTTGAGCAAGTTACTTAACCCCAATTGCTCTTAAAAAAAAGTTTTGGGGGAGGTGGAAGGGAAGAAAAAACTCCCCAAACTCCAGATTTAGGGTTTGGATAGTAATTTGAACAGAGATGGGATATTGTTGGGCTGCTGGAAAAAGAAAACAACCAAAATGATTGGAAACACCTGGAGCAACCAGGGAAGGAAATTCGCCAGAGCAGTGATTGCAGGGTTTGTTGTCAGAGGAGCTTTTGTGACAGTTCCCTGACACATGGATTCTTCTAGGAACATTTTGAGCTCCAAAATGTCTTCCGTTTTCTTCAGTTCCCTTATCCCATCAGGGAAACGAATTGCTTCCCTATCCATTATAAGAATCCCCATCCCTCAGCTCACAATTTTACATGGCTCTCCTAGTTTTCTAAGGTAGAAGGAAGACTTGAGGCTAAAGAAGCGACAGATCCATCAGTGTAATTCAATTCAATTCAGCAAACATTTCATTAAGTGCCTGCAATGTAGAAGGCATTGCCTTCAGGATTTAGGATATAAACATGAAAAATCACATACTCTGTAGCAGGAATGATCCATGGAACATGCACCCTGGCTCTGTGGTACTGAGACAACACAACTCCCAATTGGTCCTCACAAATTCTCATGACTAAGGATTGATTCAGAGACTGGCCACTGAACTAGGGGAGGAGAGACTTGTGGGGGACCCTCCCCACAAGTCTGGTAAGCCCTTTCATTCTACAAATGAGAAAATGAAGACCCAAAGCTTATATGACCTTTCCAAGGTTACAACGGTAGTAAGAAAAGGACCAGGTCTTCTGACTCCAAATCTAGTGCCCACTCTCCATCTGCCCAAGCACATATGTCCATCTCCCACTCCCTCCACCTCCATTAATTTATATGTTTTTCTAAAACAGGGGTGCATTGGAAATACCATTATACCTCTAACTCCCAGGACAGTATTTTGAACACATAGCAGGCTCTAATAAATTGCTGAATGAATGAATGAATGAACAACTTTCACTGCCAGTGAGGGTGGTATGAAAGGGTGAGAAAGGGGAGAATCTGGAAGAGGGCTCATTAATGCTTGCAACAGGCTCTAATAACTGAGGAAAAGGTTAGGGAGCTAGCAAAATCTTGAAGATGACTGTGGTGCTTGGGAATCTAGCTGTGATGCTGAGCTGCTGACAGATGCTAGTGTTGACAATATGCCCATCTTTGCTTTTGTTCATGTTCAAGGAAGGATATTGACAAGACTTTCAAAAGAAAAATAATAATCCACAAATCCAGAACAGATGGTGAAAAGCATGGCAGGGATTTTACAGAGAAAAAGGTCAATGTGATGCATTTGTCTACATTTTTTAAAAAGTTAATGCCTATTTTCCAGCTTTTCATTAGAAAGACAAAATTGGGTGGCATCCTCCCTTGAGTAGAAGGGGTAACCCCGTAAAATGAAAGAATACTGGACCACAAGTCAGAGATGTGGTACTAGCTGTGTGGCCCTGGGAAAGTTACCAACCTTCTAGGATAATCATAGCGAACAATTATATTGTGCTTACTATGGGCCAGGCACTGGGTTAAACAATTTACAATTATCTCATTTGATCCTCACAAAGTAGGTGCTATTAGTATTCCCATTTTATAGATAATGAAACAGAGGTTAAGTGACTTGCCCAGGATCACACTGTTAATAAGTGTTGGAGGCTGGTTTTGAAGATGAGCCTCTATTTCCTCATTTGCAAAATAAGGCTAATTATGTCTGCTATACCTAGCTCACCAGGTTGTTGTGAGGACCAAATGAGATAACATGTTTAAAAGCACCTGGTGAATTACTATGAGGGCATGTCAGCATCACCCCTACATGATGACTGAGTTGGAGCTGGCTGTTTCAACCCACTTATTTCACACCTGAGAAATCAGAGGCCAAGAGAAGTTAAAGTCACTTGCTCAAGGTAATAAGGGTAGCAAGGGGTAAAGCCAGGATTTAACAACAAGTCCTTTGAATCTAAATCCAGTCTTCCTTCTACCCCATTACTCTGTCTCCCATGTCACAGGTGCTGTCTTGAAGCTTAGAACTATAGAACATCAGAGACCAACTAGTCCCACCCATCCCTCAAATAAGAATCCTTTCTGGAAAATCTTAGACAAGCGACCATCCAAGTCTCTGCTTAGAGACTTCTAGTGCTGAGAAACGTAAGCCCTTTTGACATATATACCCCCTTCAGCTCTGTCAAGAAAGTCTTCCTTACTCAAGCTCGAAATCTGCCTCTCCATAACTTCAACCAATTGGTTCTAATTCTGACTTCTGAGGCCCAAAGAAAACTATCCAAAGACAAATACCTGAAAACAACCATCATTATCATCATCACCAACACCATAGCCATCATCTACATTATCTTAATTAACATGTAATACTTTAATAATTGACATTAATAATTCAAAGTTAACAAAACACAATACTTGATATCACACTCCTTTTAATCCCTGTTCCTGGGGAGATGCTGAGGTTGGCCGATCGGATCACTTGAATTCATTGGATGTCACAACAAACCCTGTAAAGTAGATACTTCATGTATCGCTCCCATTTTACAGATGAGGATACTGAGGTCAAAGAATTTAAATGACTTGCCCAGGTGGCAGAGTTAGAATCCAAATCCAAGCTGTCTCAATCCCAAGTTCAGCACTCTTTCTGCTATGTTGTATTGTCTGTTCTCCCCTCCCCAAAGCTTGTCTTGACTCCCTCTGAAAAAGAATGTGGTGTCAAGTGAAATGGGGCAGCGAGGTGGTACACTGGATAGAACATTGGGCTTGGAATCGGAGAGACTCATCTTCCTGAGTTCAACTCTGGCCTCAGACACTTCATAGCTGTGTGATCCTGGGCAAGTCGCTTAACCCCGTTTGCCTCAGTTTCCTCATCTGCAAAACGAGCTAGAGAAGGAAATGGCAAACCATTCCAGTATCTCTGGCAAGAAAACCTTAAATGGGGTCATGAAGAGTTGAACACGATTGAAAAACAAGTAAACATCAAGTGAGATAAAATATGTAAATCTTCTGCAAATGCTAAGGCTTTGCAAACCTTAGAACACCATATAATTGTGGTGGTTGTTGTTGTTATTATTATCTATAGAATGTTCCAAAGTAGACAGCATCACCAAGTGTGCTGACAAACTGAATACTGCATTGAATACAGGAAGAATGAAGAGGTAGCTTTAAATCAAGAGGTATTGGCTGGATGCTACTTTGGCAGTGTTTCCCTCAATTTAACTGTCATAACATTAAATAAGTCTGTTCCAACCACTGATCATGTAACAAAAAGGGTGCTTGGAGCTAAAATTCCCCAGTCTTTGGTTAGAATGCTTAAGAAAATGATTTCCTCAACAACTCACTACTTCAAATTCCATAAGCAGTAACTTCAAAAATAAAATAGAAAAATTTCTAAGTGCATCTTCTTGCCAGGTCTTCCTCTTCTGGTGATTGATCACAGCACAGAGGTAAATGACCCTGGATTCTCTCAAGGTTAAGTGCCTGGCAGATCTTCCACCTAACTGGAAAAAGACTTTGAGGATGGATGAGCCTGGGGATAGTCAGTGTATCTGGCCCCAGAGGACTAGCCTAGCAAAGAATGAAGGGGCTCAAAGCCCAAAGGTTGGTCACTTAGTGGTCAATTCTCTTTTGGCCACAGCTACTCACAGGGCAGCTAAATGGTACAGTGCTGGGCCTGGAATCTGGAACTCCTTCCTGAATTCAAATCTGGCCTCAGGCACTTACTTACTAGCTGCGTGACCCTAGGCAAGTCACTTAACCCTGTTTGCCTCAGTTTCCTCATCTGTAAAATGAGCTAGAGAAGGAAATGGCAAACCACTCCATCTTTGCCAAGAAAACCTCAAATGGGGTCTCAGAGAATAGGCCACAACTGAGTAAAAACTGAACAGCAACATTATTATTATTTATGACCTGAGTTTATTATTAGAAGGTATGAGTGCTTCCTGACACATTAAATTCTTCAAAGGGAAAAAATGACACTGTTTGTCTTAAGTGCCAACTAATTGCTTTAGGCTTGAGTTACAACATAGCACACAATTAATAAACGGAAAAAAAACATCCAAAGGAAAAGAAAAAGATGGCTCAAAAATTAATCAACATCCTAGAGAAACAGGAGATTGGTGGCTTCAAAATTTGGGGTGGCTACTTTCTTTTCTTGCTTCTCAGAAACAACCATGTATCAAATGCAACCATGTATCAAATGCATACAGCTAACACTTTAAGTAGAAAGTAGACTTTAAGAAATGCAAAGCACTTTGCAATCCCCTCCACAACGCTGTGAGATGGGGGCTATTATTATCCCTATTTTACAGATGAAGGAACTGAGGCTCTGAGAATAGACTGTCAATAGACAGAGCCAAGGTCACAGAGCTAGAAAGTGCTTGCTGTGGAATCTGAACTCAGTTCTTCCTGACTCCAAGTCCAGTATCCTATCAGCTAGGCTCTACTATCTACTACATACTATATACCCTGTTGGATAGTGGCAAAGATACAAAGAAAATAATATGTGGCCCCTGCCCTCAAGCAACTAATAAACCATGCAAGAGCTTACCATCATGGTTTCAGAAAAACCTGGGAGGTTTGTATGGACTGATGCAAAGCGAAGGGAGCAGGACCAGGAGAACATTGTACAACAATATCATAACAATGATCAACTGTGAAAGACATAGCTACTCTGATCAAGACAATGATTCAAGACATTTCCAAAGAACTCATGATGAAAAATGTTATGTACCCCACAGAGAGCACTGATAAAGTCTAAGTAGAATGAAGTATAATTTTTAAACTTCATTTTTTCTTGTTTTTTTTGGGCAACATGTCTAATATAGAAATTTTTTCATGATTTCACATGTATAATTGATATTGCATTGCTTGCCTCTTCAATGGGTGGGAGACAAGAGGGAGGAAGAGAATTTAGAACACAAAAGCTTTTTTAAAATTAATGTTATGGGGATGGGTAGATGGCGCAGTAAATAGAGCACTGGCCCTGGAGTCAGGAGGACCCGAGTTCAAATCCAGCCTCAGACACTTAAGACAAAAAACTAGCCGTGTGACCTTGGGCAAGTCACTTAACCTCAAATGCCCTCCGAAAAGCAATAATGATAATAATAATAATGTTATAAATATATAAATTTGGGGGGCAGCTAGGTGGCACAGTGAATACAGGACCAGCCCTGGAATCAGGAGAACCTGAGTTCAAATCCAGCCTCTGACACTTAACACGTACTAGCCGTGTGACCTTGGGCAAGTCACTTAACCCCAATTGCCCTGCCTTTCCTCCTCCAAAAAGCAAAAAAAGTTTACTATCCTGCTCACATCTGAGTTTGATGAAGACTAATGTTTGGCCAGTATATTATTCCAGAGAGATATTCAGAATACTTACTTTGCCTCATATTTTGGCCTACTGGGGAATCCAAAGGACAAATTCAGAGGTAAAATAGCTTAATTATCTTGGCATTAAGCACACTCATGCACAGTTTTAAACTGAGTCCTGCATACTAGTCAAGCAACTTTATTAACTATTACAAACATTTCTACTTGCACATTCAACCTCATGCAGACTTTTCATCAAGCCAAGCCTCCCTACAAAGCAGGCCATTGCTGAGGCCGACAGAAAGCCAGACAGCTGTGAAGTGGGGCATTTGACCTGTAGTTTTAAGAATCTAGTTCCATACTATACCCAGAGGCCTATAAAACTCTGCATACCCTTTGATCTAGCAATACCACTACTAGGTCTGTATCCCGAAGAGACATATAAAAGGGGAAAGCACTGACATGTATTTATAGCAGCTCTTTTCATGGTGGCAAAGAATTGGAAACTGAGAGAATGCCCATCAATTGGGGAATGGCTGAACAAGTTGTGGTATATGAATACATTCAATACTACTGTGCTATAAGAAATGATGAACAGGCAAATTTTAGAAAAACCTGAAAAGACTTCCATAAACTGATGCTAAGTGAAGTGTACAGAACCAGGAAAACATTGTATACACTAACAGCAACATTGTGCAATTACCAACTATGATACACTTAGCTCTTCTCAGAAATACAATAATCTAAGACAATTCCAAGACACATGATGGAAAATGCTATCCACTTCCAGAGAAAGAAAAGAACTATTGACTTTGAATGCAGGTCAAAGCATGCTATTTTTTTTTTCTTTTTCATGCCTTTTCCCTTTTGTTCTGATTCTTCTTTCACAACAAGACTAATGTGGAAGTATGTTTAACATGACGGTACATGTATAACCTATATCAAATTGCTAGCTGTCTTGGGGAGGGGAGGGAGAAAGGAAGGAAGAAAAAAAAACTGGAACTCAAAATCTTACAAAAGTGAATGTTGAAAACTGTCTTTACATGTAATTGGAAAAAATAAAATATTATTAATTGGGGGGGGGGAGGAAAGAATCTAGTTCCATTCTCAAGGTTACAACATATTTGTCTAAGGATCTGAGCTTTACAAAAGGCTTTGCCCACTATAATCCTATTAGATATTATCACAAATTATCATCATCCCCATTTTATAGAAGAGGACACTGAGGTTTAAACAGTCACACACAGTCACACATCTAGAAGTACTGGAGTCATAATTTAAACCCTTAACCTTCTGATTCCAAAAACAATCAATGTTCTTTCCACTATACCACACTGCCCTAAAGTACCATACCATGGGGCAGCTAGGTGGTGCAGTGAATAGAGCACCTGCCCTGGAGTCAGGAGGACCTGAGTTCAAATTCAGCCCCAGACACTTGACACTTACTAGCTGTGTAACCTTGGACAAATCACTTAACTTCAGTTGCCTTGCCTTCCCCCCTCCAAAATAAAATACCATACCATTACGACATAAGATACCTTTTGCCTGAGATGAGACTTAGCTATTGGTCCCACAGCTTACATGATTTTCCATGAGACTATTTCTGCTGGCCAACCTTGCATTGCCATTTCCTGTTTCCTGACTAAATTCCACAGTGCCCTGCCTCCTCCTGTTCTTGGTTTCTTCGAGGCAGGCCTCCTAGGATACAACATTATCGCCTGCCATAAAGCTGGACCACAAGAGAACACCTTGAACAATCTAACCATCTGATTCCCTCAATGGACTTCTCTTCAACCACCAAAACTCTGCTTAGATTCTTGCTTAAATGGTTAACATACTCCCACCTTTTCATGCTCACCCATCCCAGAGATTCTGAACCCTCAGCTGCCAATGTACTAATAACTAACCTCATTCCTCTTCCCCAACTGCCTGCTCCCTTACGCCACACCCACCTCAACTTTATCCCTCCCCTAATGTTTCATTCTAGATATACCCACCCACCCTTTTCACTCTGCCCGCTGAACTGCCAGATCCATAATTAACAAATTTCCTTTTATCCTAAATCTTTCCCTTTCTTATGCCATATCCTGGTACCTGTTCTTTCTACCCTTTCACTAATTTCCTAAACATTCTACAATCTGACTTCTGAACTCATTATTCAGCTGACAGTGCCCTCTCCAAAGTGACCTGGGATCTCTTAATTCCTACCTCCAGACCACTGCTCACTGAAAATATAAAATTTTTTAAAAAAATAAATAAATGCAGTTGATTAGTATCAGAAGTGGTTCTGACATTTCAAACTGGGACATAAACCATTAGAAAATTAGTGATAGCTTCCTACAAATCAGAAGAATGCAAGAGATTCTGGGAGCCTCTTTTTGACAGAAATTATTTTTGAAAATAGTCTACCAAATAATTTGATAGTACTGATAAACTCAGGTTATTTTGGCAGTGCTTGCCATTCTCTATCCATGAACGCCAGTGAATCAAATAACACCTCCCCAAGATAATCAGAATAAAGAGTTGCTGACTGTCTCATATGTGCCAATACTTCAGACTCTAATATGATGAATCCATGCCAGGCCTTTCAAAGATCTTACTCATCCAGCAGTTGCCTATACAGTACAAGATTTGGATAAACAAATTTCCTTCTGACTTATCATCTATTTGTTCCTTCAGAAAAACACTGGTCCCATTTTTTGCTAATCACAGGGACAACAGAGCTGGCTACTATACTTGTCCAACTTGAGGAAGCGAAGCTAAGTTAGCATTCAAAAATGCTTTCACCATCTTTCTGCTTGGCCACATTCCCTTTACAGATATAGCCAATGCACCAGGGTGTTACTCAAAAAAAGAGCTGTTATTACAGAAAAGAAAGAGAAAGTCAGGACTTCCAATCCTGTTATGACATTAAAGATACAATGCCCAGAGCTGTATTCAAAGTCAAACACAAGGGAAAAAGAAACTGGCTTTGGTGTCTTCCAGTGAAAAAAGTTTAGAGTAAGCTACGTAGAGAAGACAGTAAAAGGGATTACCATCCTCCTTCACACTCCATTCATTCCATTGACCAAGAGCAAACATGAACATGAATTAGAAGAGCAGATGTCAGGTTTCTGTGGCACAGAAAAGACAGATGATGATTTGAATGGGGCTAAGAAATCAAAGAAAACCAGCAACAGTGAAGATGCCACAGCTGGTCATCTTGTGACCTTCCCAAGGTCACACAAGTAGAAAGTAGCAGCGCCTGGAGGCAGAGGCACTTGAGCAAAAATCAAGAAGACATACCAGGGACTTAAAAATTAAACTATTTAATAGAAACTACTAAAATAAAGAATTAAAAAGGTGTCCTTCCACCATGCAGAAAGCTCTGCTTTCCAGAATGACTCCTACTCCAGGGGTCGAGAGTAGGTTTTATTACAACTTGATTCTCAATTCTAGCAATCTATACTGCCAAAAGTTTGACACTAAGCATATATATTGCTTTCTTTGAGTTACTATATGTTCATCTAATAAACAACCAACAAGCTTTATTAAGGGCCTACTATGTGCAGTTACTGTGCAACGTACTAGAGATCCAAATATAATAAATGAAACAATCCCAACCGCAAGCCTGTATTATAATGAAGATTAGTACTGTTGTTGGTCATATCACCTGAAGATCAAAAATCTCCAATGGCTCCCTATTATAATCTTTAGACTAAAATCAGCTTCAAATTCTTTCACATGCCAATGGATTCTTCTTGCACTTCCCCCTCACTCTGCACTGCAGTCTTAATTCTCTGCTACACTGTAAGTCCCATGAAAGTGGGGACTACTTCTTATCTAAACTTTGTACCACTCCCATCCCCTAGCACAATATTTTGCTTTTAATGCACGTTTAATAAATGTGTATCGAATGTTGTTGAATTAAAAACACGATCTTCCTCCAGCATTATCTAGAAGTGAGTTTGTTTCATATACACAAGTTAAATTATCCAAATTTTACCCCTCCAAGCACCAAAACTTTTTTTTTAATTAACTATCATTGATGGAAATCTTTTAAAATTGTATTACATGCTTCCCAGTCTTTTAAAATAGACTGCAACAAACATAAGTTAACCTTTTCTTAATGACTCAGCATCATCTTATGAACATCCTGCAAGAACAAGAAACAGAGGAGACCTCGTTCCAGTCTAACCCAAGCCCCACTCTACCAACTCACTGGATGACTTTCAGCACTTTGATCCATCTTTCTGAGTCTCAGTTTCTTCACCTGTAAAACTGGAGAGATGAGGTATTTAAACTAGATAATCTCTCAGGTCTTTTCCAGCTTTAACGTTCTTTTTTTTTAATTGGTGAAATAAAAGAAGCATTTCCATAACACAGTATAATAAAAGAAAATTGCAATGAAACTGCAAAGCTATTACATACAATTTGCTATTCCTTTAACATTCTTTAAGACTCTGATTCTCCTATTATTCTCTTTGACAGCAAGGGCTGTCCCTTTTCCATTTGTATCCCCAGCATTAAGTATAATGCTTGTACACAGTAAGTGCTGACTAAATGCTTCATTTATTCATGAAGAATGTATAGAATTCATATAGAAGCTTCTTTGTCAGCCTGTCAATTGCCACTCTGCTCCTGGGAATATACGCCTGCAATAAATATTTTTCTTTTCTATTTCCCTCCCTTCCCCTCTTATAATCCCTTCTGATTAGCTAGGAGCTGAAAAAAAACTGGTAACTCAGGCTGTCAAAAATTGTACATTATTATAATATGCTGCATTAAGACTGTGGAACATCACAAGCATTTTGGAAAGCAATATGACAATAAACAAAAGAGTCAAAAAGCTGACCATGTCCTTTAACCCATGATTCCACTGCTAAGACTTTATTCTAAAAAATATCTTTAAAAGATGGGGGAGGAAGAAGAAAAAGGCCCTATGGGGTTTTTTTTTAGGCCCTATGTTTGGTTGTTGTTTTTTTTTTAATATTCACTACTGCTTTATTTGTAATAGCAAAACACTAGACATAACCTATATGCCAAATGAAAATGGCTGAATAAATTGTGGTATCTGTAATAGAATGTTATAGAGCCATAAAAATGGTAAATATGACGCAGATAAGAAAATATGTTAGTTAAAACCTATGTGAAATGCTGCAAAGTGATGTCGGCAGAAGCGAAAGTGTACATACATTCACTACAGCTGAGGATATAAAAAGGCAACACAGGAATGGAACTTGAGACAGATTTGGAAGGAGGCAAGAGCCACGGGAATTTTGTTTGGTGCCTCTTAATTTCCTCCATTCCACCTCGTTAAATGCTACCAGTTTTGAGTAGATTTTATTTCTTACGCAGGTTATTTTATTTGTTGATGTGTATTTGTAATAAAACTGATTTTGAAAAAAGAATCTTACATTCATTGAGCCAATAGGAAAAAATGAATGTTAAAAAATTTTTTGAACATGTAATTAAGAAAGAAAAAAATAAGAGAAAAAAATAGTCAATAGCCCCCTTGGGTAAGAGAGCTTTTGTTGTTCAGTTGTTTTTTGTTTTTTGTTTTTTTTGGGTTTTTTTGCTGTTGTTCAGTCATTTGCGTCACGTCTGACTCTTCATCAGCCCATTTGGGGTTTTCTTGGCAAAGATGCTGGAGTGGTTTGCCATTTGCTTCTGCCAGTTCGTTTTATAGATGAGTAAACTGAAACAAACAGGGTGAAGTGACTTGTTCAGGGTCACACTGCTAACTAAATGTCTGAGGTCACTTTTGAACTCAGTAAGTCTTCCTGATTCCAGACCCAACACTTTATCCACTGTGCCACCCAGCTGCCCAAAGGAGCCTAAGGACCTCTATTCCTTTAGGAAACAATTAAGTCTCAGGGTATGGAGACCAAAATTTTCAAAGCTCAGGAACCTGGTTCCCTTCCTTTCAGGTTCTAGGCAATATTGAAAGTCGCTAAAAGTGCCCCAGTTATGACCTCAGGACAAGTAAGAGCATTATTGTAACTTCTGTTTTCTATTACTCTAAACACTTTTTCACATCTCATTTAATGTGAGATCTTCACAACCACCCAGTGACGTAGGTACAGCAGTTGGATGACATCAGGCACCCTAACAATTGGGTAAAGTGGGGCTTAAATGAGGTGAATAGACTTATCCGAGGAATACGGACTTGTTACCCAGTAGGGGCAGGGGCAGAAACCCACATCTCTGTGCCAAGCAGTAAAAACAGCTCTAGGGTTGGAGGCAGTGGAAACATGGGTTCAAGTCCTTACCTTGGGTGAGTCACTTACTTTTCTTTTCTATGCCTCAGTTTCCTCATTTGTAAAGTGAGTGGGACTAAGCAAGTACACTATAGTAAGTAGAAGGCCGTATCATGAAAGTCTTAGGAATACTGTGTGTGTGTGTGTGTGTGTGTGTGTGTGTGTGTGTGTGTGTGTGTGTGTGTGTGTAGTGAATAGAGTTGGGAAAATCTGGGTTCAGGCCCTGTTACATACTGTGAAACATGAGGAAGTCACCAGACCTCTCAGTATCCCCAACAGGCCTCTCTCAAGACCCTGACTTACAAAAGAGTTACCTCTCCCCAGCTGAAAATGTCACAGGCCCTCCCTCACTCCATCCCAATATTTAAAAATGTCATTTGTACCTCCAACAGTCTGTAATTCTTTGACAGTTACCGCCAGGACTTCCAACGATCATCACACATTGTCCTCTGTTCATAAGACTCAGGCCTAAGAAATGAGAAAATGCACCTCCTTCCTGTCTTTGCCAGAACAAGGTACTCGGGATATGGAATACTTGACAGACCATTTGACTCAGGTGAAGTGCTGACTGGGTTTCCTGAACTGCTCTTCTCCCCCCTCTTTCATTTTTATCCTTTGTTACAAGGGATGACTCACTGAGTCAGACAGGGAAAAGAGATTTAGCCAGAAATGAGGGTGTTTAAAAACAAAAGATAGCAATAAAAATGGTGGGGAAAAGGCGCAGAGTTCTCAGATGAAAAGCACCCCCAGAATAGTCTGATGACATATCAATAAAGCAAGTAAAGTCAGTCTCGGGGGAAATGGGGATTGCCTTTCTCACAGGACAAAAATCCAACCCCTGGAACAAAGAACCCTGTGGAACCTATAGATATTAGAAGCTTGCCCCTGTAACCCAGCACTTTACCAACCCTTGGCCTGGCAGGAAATGAAATTCCCTTCAAAGTCATAACCCAACTCATAGCCATTTTCTAGTTTCTACATTTAGGAAGACAAAAAGCCAGGTTGTACCAAAAAGACCCATCATGTTAGGACCATCTGCCATGCACAAGGTTGGCTCATGAGGCTATTTCAATGCAATGATTGCCTGACCTTTAGAGCCGAGCTAAAGGGAGGTACCACAAGCCCCAGGTCTCTGACAATTCCTTTGGCTTCCACTGCACTCCTGATGCAATGTAAGCCAGAACAGCTATGGGACAATGAATTTCACATCTGTATCATCAAAAGAGTGAACACTCACCACCTTTCTTCAAATCAATTTGATTTAACAAATATTTATTAAGCATCTAGTGAACATTTATTAAGTACCACTGTGTACAAGGTCCTTGACTGGGGGTGACAAGGTGGGGAGGGGGAGACAACAACGGTCCTGCTCTCACACAACACAGGACTAAGGGAGGGAGACAATCAATAAATCAACACATCTACATTTTACAGTAGGAACTGAGACCACAAGTGATTAAATGACTTGTGCAGGGTCACAATGCTAGTGTGTGAGGTCATATTTGAACTTGGGTCTTGGGAATCAAAGTCTAGTGCTCTACTCATGGCACCACCTAGCTGCCCAGGTGCTACGATGTGTTATCCTGGCCAAGTCACTTAATCTTGCAGGGTTTGACACAAAGCTGCAGAAAAGGTTCTAACTGTCCCACACTGGTAAACGGAGTTTCCTCACCTGGGAGTTTTCTGTAGCAATGAAATCATAGGTCGAGAGCCTACCCCTATAAGAAAGAACAAACTTTCTAACAAACAGAACTACACAAAAATGGAATGGGCTATCTTTTGGGAGATAATACATTCTCCATCATGGGAAGTCATCAAGGGGACGCTGAATAACCAATTATCAAAAACAAGTATCAATCCAGGATGACTACTGAGGTCCCTTCCAACACTCAGATTCTTAGAGGCTAGGATTCTGTGGCCTCCTGGATCCCCAGCCCTAGAATTCTAGCCCTGGAGCCAAATTAAGTTCTATTTCTAAAACAATTCCACCATATGGCATACCGAGATAGAACCATATCAATTATAAATCATGACCAACAGACCAGCCATTTTGCTTCTTTGATAAAAATGCATAAGGCAGCAGAACCTGATATGTTCTGTCCTGCTTAACAGAACACTTTGATATTTAGATGGCTCTGTGGGTGTTCCCGCTACTTGTACAGATTGCAACCCAGTTATATTTTCCTAGCCTGGCTCAATGGAAAAAGTGTTGAATTTGGAATCAGAAGACTTTAGCTCAAACATTGGCTCTGTAACTCTGTGACCTTGGGCAAGTCACTTACATTCCCTTGGTCTCCGTTTTCCTATCTGTATATTGAGGGGGTTGGGCTAGATAACATCTGAGATCCCTTCTAGATCTACAATCCTTATGCTCTTCTTGTCTTGAGTGGTCTTAAGCAGCCCATACAGATTAGAAGTAGCATAATTTATACCTTCAAAGAGCAATGAGTTATGGAAATGGAGAGATATAAAGGCAATGGAGCTATGGATAGAGCATGGCCTTTGAGTCAGGGAGACCTGAGTTCAAATTTCACTTCAGACACTAGTTGTATGACCCCTGGGCAAATCTCAACTCTCTCAGTTTTCCCATCTGTAAAATGGGGGTGATCTCCCATCACATGTAAACAGTTCTACAAATCTTAAAGGACTGTCTATATAAATGCTTGCTATCATTATTACTATGTGTTCAATGGAAGAAAAATTTCTAATGGGGGGGGCAAGGTACAAACATGGTGAAATAATACCAGTAAAAACAAGGAATATATAGTCTTCACCTCTCTTTTCTGCTGCCCATTGATGAAAAAAACATTTAGGAACCCTGAACAATGAAAGCACCAAGCAGGAAGGAAATTAGCAGAAAGCAAGTATAGATAAGACTTGGCCCTCATTTGTGGACCATGTTAGATGATGGGGTCTACCAAAAGAGAGCTGAACTATGAGGAAGTCAGGGAGATTTATCGATTTAGTTTAAGCAAAAGGAATCTCAATGATTTTTTGTTAGGGAACAACCTTCCTCCTCCATTAATGGAAAAACAAGTCTATTACTTTTTTATATTATGTCTGTGGAAAGTTGATGAAATAAAAATTATAATAACAAAATTCTGGAATCAAATCAATCGATTTATCACCTGGCTCTTACATATAAAAGCAAAAATGGATAAAATACCTGCCCTCATGGCACTGGGGGCAATAAGAAGGATGTGACATTAGAGGTTCCTAGAACTGGGGCAGCTAGGTGGTGCAGTGGCCCTAGAGTCAGGAGGACCTGAGTTCGAATCCAGCTTCAGACATTTAACACAAAAACTAGTTATGTGACCTTGGGCAAGTCACTTAACCTAAATGATGTTTGCACATTGGAGGACTCATGTTTTCACTGCTTTGAGTATGGTCTCCAATGATATAGATCCTCCTCCCATAAATGCTCCACACAAGGATTGTGGAAAGACAAGCACCCCTAACACAGCAATGACAAGGGCTGTAAATTGATATTGCCATGCTGGAAAGCCATGTGGAATGATGTTAAAATCACTCAAATGCCCATACCCTTTTACCCAGAGAATCTATTACTAGGCACATACCCCAAGAATGTCAATGATAAAAAACAAAGGTTCCACAAACGTGAAAATATTTATAGCAGTACTTTTTTGTATTAGCAAAGAACAGAGTATATGTTTATCGATTGGGGAATGGCTAAATGAGCTATGGTTACATGAATGTAATGGATCCTGTACCACAAGATATGGTGATTATGAGGAAACATGGGAAAACCTACATGAACTGATGCAGAGTGAAAAGGGCAGAACTGGGAGGTTAAATACCTGTTAAAAACCTGTTTCCACAAATTATGAAAATATAACGACCAATCTTGGTCCCAAAGAAGGGATATAATAAGTCTTCAGCTTCTCTCTCTCTCTTTTTTTTTAAATGCTCTTTTCCCCAAACTCTGACTTTTAGAAGGAAGACTTTTTTTTTTGCTTTTATTTTTTGGAGGGGGGAAGAGAGGGCAATTGGGGTTAAGTGACTTGCCCACGGTCACACGGCTAGTTTTTGTGTGTCTGTGTCAAGTGTCTGAGGCAGGATCTGAACCCAGGTCCTTCTGACTCCAGGGCCAGGGCTTTACTCACTGCGCCACCTAGCTGCCCCTCTCTCTTTTTTTTTAATAATTTTTTTTTGCTTTTTTTTTTTGGAGGGCAATTGGGGTTAAGTGACTTGCCAAAAGTCACACAGCTAGTAAATATCTGAGGCAGGATTTGAACTCAGGTTCTCCTGACTCCAGGGCAAGTGCTCTATTCACTACAACACCTCTCTGCCCCTGTCCTCAGCTTCTCTGGAGAGGTGAGGTACTACTGTCAGACTGTTCAATATATGGATTAGTTTTATTAAACTAGGCTTTTTCCTTTATATCTTTTGTTACAAGGGATAGTTCTGTGGGAGACTGCATAGGGTACTAAGTGCCATGGAATCAGGGATTCATTTAACCCTGTTTTTTCCCTGGCACAATGAAGTTCAATAGAATCAGCACTTGAATCAATTACACAGGATGGCTGTCTAGGGAGATAGCAGTAAAAAGCTGAAGTAGTTTAGATTATCTAGATACTAGAGAGAAGAAGACAGGGTAACTGTTAGGCGTTCCAGTCCCCCTTGCCCTAATGTCCATCAGACCTCCCCACTACCCTACAGCCTTAAGCTTAGAGCACCTACTGAAAACAACAAACACAACAAAAACGAAATACTGTGCGATTGTCAATGACCAGGTTGGGCCCCAAGAGGACATGAATAAAACGTGCTTCCCTGACTTCTCTGCAGAAGTTGGGGATGACTATGGGTGTGAAATTGTGACTTCAACTGTGTTGCCGGTTTTATTGAATTGCTTCCTTTTTTCCTCTGTCTTTTTTATTCTTTTTCTTTTGATTTTTTTTTTTGGAGGGCAATTGGGGTTAAGTAACTTGCCCAAGGTCACATGGCTAGGTTTTTGTTTGTATGTGTTAAGTGTCTGAAGCTGGATCCGAACTCAGGTCTTTCTGACTCCAGGGCCAGCGCTCTACTCACTGCGCCACCTAGCCGCCCCTTTTTTATTCTTTTTCACAAGAACTCACTTGGTAAGGGAAGGGAAACGGATATATTTAGAAATGAAGGTGATGGACAAACAAAGCTCAAAACAAATTAAAGTCAAATTAAAAGGAATCCCTAGTGGAACAGATCTGTAAATACTGTCATTAAAGCCCCTTCACCTGCCTCTCTTATTTCACCCGGCATTCTAGCATCTAATTTACAGCAGGGGCAGGTTGGCAGAGTGGAAAGAGCATTGACTTTGGAATCAAGATCTAGGTTCAATCAACCCTGCTACTTGTTATCCTGTGACCTTGGCTTCTATGATCCAACTCTTTCAGCCTCTGTTTTCTTCCCATGTGAAATAAAGGAGTTACTAGATCATCTGTAAGTCCCTTCCAGCTCCATGACTTAAAAAAAAAACAAAACAACAACCAAAAACTGTTTTCTAGATGAAAGAAAGGAAACACAAAGAACATAAGGGACTTTTCCAAGGTCATACAACCAATCAGTGAACTGGCAAAAGCCTAAACTCTGGCCCTTGTATTTATTTAACCTACAGAATCACTTTCCCTCCAGGGTAATCATAATGATTTTCTCCATGTTATCATTTTTGATCAGTTGTATCTGAATCTTGCTGACCCCATTTGGGGTTCTCTTGGTAGAGATATTGAAGTAGTTTACCATTTCTTTCTCCAGCTCATTTTTACAGATGAGGAAACTGAAGCAAACAGGGGTAAGTGACTTGACCAGGGTCACACAGCTAGGACATGTCTGAAGTTGAGTGTGAACTCGGGAAGATAATCTTCCTGACTTCAGGTCCGGCACTATCTACCATTCTACCTAGCTGCTCCATGTAAAATGCCTGCAAAGCTTTAAAGCACTGCAGGCCTATAGATTTAGGTCTATTATTCTTCTCAGAGAAAGTACTATCCTCCTATTAGAGGTAGGGGAAGGGGGTGATGGGATTTAGAGCTGGCAAGGCCCCTCTTAGAGAGCTTCTGTTTCAGACCTCATTGTTTTACAGATGAAAAGAAAGAAAAAATGTCACCCAGATGGTGGGTCATAAATCTGGGATCCGAACCCAAATCCCAAACCCCTGCTCTTCCCACTGCTCCCATTGCCTGCCTCTCCACGTGCCCTCTTCTATCACGCCACCCTCAGTGCCTCCTCCCCCTGCCTCCTTCTAAGGGAACCTGGGCCCGGGAGCTGGCAGTTTGCCAATGGCCTATCTGCACATCACTCTTCTATTTATTGTTGTCTTGTGCTTTCAGAGTCCTGCTACTGGTGAAGTCATTTCCCAAGCCTGGCTTCCCGACAGTCAGCAAAACTTGAGTGTGACGAGTTGGCTGCAACAAAGGTCACATTTCAACCCTCGGGTTTTCCACCTCCATCCTCCCCTGGCACTCTTTTCCAGTACCTCCAGAGCAGGGTATAATCAGCCACAGTAGGGCATCAGTCTACATGCTTAAGAGCATCTTGATTCAGTCTTAACTGGACCTGAATAAATCTGGAGTTGGTTCTAGATAACACCTCCTCATTCCCATCAAGTATGCATTATCTGAGGAAGGGGCTGGAAGTCAGTCCAAGTCTTTGTAGAGAGAAACAATATGCTACAGTGGAAGCAGATGTCCTGAACTTGGAATCATGAAAGACTTAAGTTCAAATACAGCCTCTAACATTTACTAACTCTATGACCTTGGGTATGTCACTTAAATTCTGAATCATGGCTTTCTCATTAGTAAAATGGACCCTAACCATAGCATCTATAAGTACTGTTCTTACTGCATGGTTGTTAAGGAATCAAATGAGGTAATGTCACTGAAATGTTCTATAAACCTTTAAACGCTATTTTAAAAATGCTCTGGGAGCAGTTAGGTGGCAGAATGGATAGGGCACTATCACTGGAGTCAGGAGGACCTGAGTTCAAACCCAGACCCAGACACTTACTAGTGTGGGACCTTTGGCAAGTCACTTTACCCTGAATGCCTCAAAAACAAAAGTGAGTGTCTGTAGTCTAAAAGACTCAGCTTAAGCAATGTAAGCTCAGGTTTGGGCTGGGCTGCCTTTCTACCCCCTTGTTATGTATAGGAGCAGAAAATGAGAATGGAGAAAGGCTGCTTCTGTTTTTCTCTGGGAAGTAAGAATTCTAGTCTATCCCTCTGTTTCTAGCAGACCACAAGCCCCCCTTCCACTTTCCTGTTGGCTTCCTTTCCCACTAGAATAACAAAGTCCTGAGGGATCTGGTCAGGCCGTGCTGGTCCCCTCCAAGCACTGAAGAAGCCAGACAAACCCCACTTCTCTATATAGTCTGGGTTGGAGAGTATAGCCATGGTTAAAAGAGGAATGAAAAGGGGCTCCAATACATTTTGATTCTTTCCTCTTCACATCAACACCCTGCTACTTCTATCTCTGAAATGGGAAAAATTTGCCTACCTAAAATCAAAGACTCTCAGAGCTTGAAGAAACTTTAAAGATGAATTAGACTGGAGGTCTGCAAACCAAGGCCTCGAGGACATAGTTCACCAACTCCAGACCAGACAAACTTTATAGTTAAGGAAACTGAGGCCCACAGAAATTAAGTGAATTCCCCATGATCACAAAGAAGGTTAGTGGCAAAGCTAGGAGGAGATACAGGGCTGTTGCGGTGGTTGTGTGGTTTGTCCTTCGTTCTCAAAGAGGGCATGACATCAGGGAGATGATGACATGACTTGCAACTAACTGATCTGAGTGAGGGAGGCTGTGCAAAGTCACCAGCCTCACTTTCTCCTCCAGAGCCATCTGGGTCCAGTGGCCTGATAACCATCAGGACAACTGGAGAAGGCCCAGGATATAGAACTGAGAGGGACCTTGTAGGTCACACAGTCCAGCCTTTTATCTTAGGATGAGGAACCTGAAGCTGGGAGAGGTCACAGGAGTACTAAGTAGCACTGCCAGGATTTGACCCCCAGCTCACTTCTGCTCACTGCCTTACCCCTGGAACCCAGACCTCCTCGCCTCCAGAACAGTGTTCTTTCTGCTCTGCAACACTGCAGCCTACTTCTCAAGCAACAATTCCTTCATAAGAACCATGGAGTCTGAGAACCAAGTACTAAAGATCAGATTCTCCCCCCACACACACAGTGTGTGTGTAGAAATGAGATGGGGAGTTCTGTATTTTCAGCAGGGCCTGGCAAAGGAAGATAGATGCTGTGGGCTTGATGACAAGTGCTAAATAATAGATTGTCTGGGGAGGTCTGAGGCTGCCTCACAATGAGTGATTTAATCCTAATGAAACCGGAGAGCTCTCTGCTCAATACAGCTAAACTTCCTGCTTCAAAGGGCTTGGAAGTCCCAATGCAATGAGATCCTACCCTGCCAGCAGCCAGCCTGTCCAGACGGCTCTGTAGCTCTTGTCCATCTATCTGCCTCTAGCAGTCAAGCAGCATGGGCATCGCAAGGTGGATTGGGACAAGAGCAAAGGAGGACAACTAAGAACTGGAAAGGCCCTTCTGGATAATCTAGTCCAACTCACTCTCAGAGAGTTATTTACAGTTACAGTTTTATAGAAAGGGAAACAGACTCAGAGAGGTTAAATGAATATACCCATGTTTATACAGTAATGACACCAGCATGATCTGCCCTTTACTTCTCCAGCTCATTTTACAGATGAGGAAACTGAGGGAGACAGGATGAAATTACTCATCCAGGGTCACACAGCTAAGACATGTCTCGAGGCCACATTTGAACTCAGGAAGATGAGTCTTCCTGATTCCAGGCCTGGAGCTCTATCCATTACACCACCTAGCTGCCACCATGGGACCCTAGAAAACTAATGTAACCTCTTGGTGCCCCAAGCTACTTCCATGAGACAATATGTTGTCAAATGATTTCTGTTTTATACTGGTGGAGGAGGTTTCCTCTCCCTATATCAATGAAATCAGGCATATGGACTTCAGACAGACAGACAGAATCTTAAGCATTAAGGTCGGCCAACAAGCAGGACCCAGAACTGAACAAGAAGACAGAAAGCCAGACCACATTCAGGCAGCTTCACAACACAAGGCTTTCAATGATCTCAAGCTATTTCCTGACACGAAAGTCCTTCTCTTTAACAATATTCCCCCAGTGATGCTATATGACTATGAATCACAAAACATCAGGATCAAAGAAGAATCCAAATTACAAATAACCCAAAGGGCAATGATAAAGCTGCATGGTGGGTGTTAAGTAGGCTGCGGCATATTGCCAACAGTGACTTGTGAGTGTGTGAAGTGAGAAAGACGACACTGCCAAAGATATGTGTGACCAGAAAGTGAGGTACGCCGGTCATGAGACACAACAGATGGACAGCCTAGCTGCTACATGATTACCCCAAGACACTGAAGGAACCAGAGGAAGGCCTCCAGCATATGGAGCACATCCTTTGAGGAGTATTTATGGAAAGCCATGGATGGGACTCAAACAGGAGGAAGAGGCATGGAGGGATACCAATATATACCAGCGGGAGGAGTGCCCACATTTATAAGTAGATCACAGACCCATCCAAGAAGAAGAGCATCACCAACAACTGATAAGAACCACAATTGATACCTATATCTACTTTAAACTTTTCAAAGCCTTACTTGAGCTAATATTTGTGGAAGTGTACCATGTTAGTCAAAGGGCTGCCAGCGAAAGAACCCCCACTAGACTTCAAGTTAGAAGACTTCAGTTTGGAGACAAGATCTGCTTATTAGTTGTGAGAACCTGGGCAAATCACCTGCCCTCTCTGGACCTTGCTTTTTATTACTATAAAATTAAGGGACTGGACTAGATCAAGGGTTCTTTGCTTAGAGTCCATGGACCCCTACATTTCAACAAGTCTGAGAAGCTGAATGGGAAAAATATTTTGGTAATTGTACTTCACTATAATTGATTTCCTTTGTAGTCCTACATATTTTATTTTGTGCATTTAAAATGCTATTCTGAGAAGCCCATAGCCTTTACCGACTTCCAAAGTTTAAGAAAAAGTTTGAAAACCCCAGGACCCCAATATCTTTGACAAGTGGAAATCCTAACAAAATATTCCTGGCCCTCATTCTATTTTTCTGCAGGGTTGCAGGAAGTCATAGGACAACCTTATCCCCTCAAGCAGGAATAACCAGAAGAACTTGACCAATAATCTATATTCAAGCTGACCCTGGTGGCATAAATCTGTAATGCCAGCTATTGAAGGGGCTAAAGTTGGCAGATCTTGAACTCAAGAATTCTGAGCCGCAGTGATCTAATAAAATCAAGTACCTGCATTAAATTTAACTTTAATATGGTGAGTTGCTGAGATGAGGGCTGGAGATGGTGGGCACTAAAGGTTTCCTAAGAATGGAGCAAAATGGCCCAGCTCAGAAATGAGCGGGTCAAAGCTCCCATGCCAATCAGAAGTGAGATCAAACCCAGGTGTTGCACCTATCTTTCCAGCCTACGAAAGATGGAGAGACCCAATCTCTGTTTTTTTTTTTAATAAGTTAATTTATTTATTTTTAGTTTTCAACATTCACCTTCCATAAGTTTTAAATATTCCCCCCTTCCCTCCTCTCCTCTATTCCCAAGACGGCATGCAATCTAATACAGGCTTTACACATACATTCCTATTAAACGTTCCTATTAAACATTAGTCATGTTATATAGAAGAATTATTAGCAAATGGGAGAACCATGAGAAAGAAAAAACAAAGCAAGAAAGAAAATAGTCTGCTTCACTCTGCATTCAGACTCCATAGCTCTTTCTCTGTATGTAGATGAGACTTTCCATCAAGAGTCCTTTGGAGTTGTTTTAGGTGCTTGCATTGCTGAGAAGAGCTAAGTCTACCAAAATCACAGTCATCACACATTGTGGCTGTTAACTGTGTACAATGTTCTCCTGGTTCTGCTCACTTCACTCAGCATCAGTTCATATAAGTCTTTCCAGGTTTTTCTGAAGTTCACCTGTTCAATCTTTTTGTTAAAAAACTTTTAAGCCTACATTAAACTGTCTTTTTCTTGGTTAATAATAAACACCTCATGCTTTTATAATGCTTTAAAAAGGCTTTCTTCACAGTCATCATATGAGATGGCTAGTCCAAGTAATATTATACCCATTTTACAGAGGAGCCTGAAGCTCAAAGAGATAAGCCTATGTCAGGGTTCCTAGTCCTGAATCCAGTATCCATTCCACTATGCAGGCTCAACATAACACATGGACACTGAAAGGAAAACCATGATATGGTGGAGAGAACACTGATGCGAGAGCCAGGACCTCCTAGCCTCCAGTTCTGGGATTATCAAGCTGCTGTGATCTTCACCTCCCTCTCTATGGTTTTGTCACCTGTTTTCCTCAGCTAAGCAGAATGGGATTAATGGGGTTCCATGAATATTAGCTCAAATAATATAATGTCTATTAAAAGAATTTGCAAAGTTTAAAGTAGGATATAAGTTATCAATTGTGATTCTTATCTCAACAAAAGCAGGAAAAATTAGTCTGAAACTCAGGATTAAGAAATGGTAAAGAAACAAGCGCCAAGCTCTCCTCAGAAGAGCCAAGTCACAGCTGGAAGGGACCTCGGAGGTCAAAAGATCACAGGATTCAGATCAGGAAGCAGCCCCTACATTGTGCAGATCAGGAAGCTGAGGCCAGAAATGTGGGCTGATTTGCCTAAGGTCATCCAGTTCAATCTGTCCCTCAGTGGGATCTCATCTATACAACAGAGGATCATAGATTAAGTCAAATAACTTGACCAAAGTCACACAGGTAGGAGAGACAGAGGCAGGATTTGAATCTAGACCTTCTGACTACAAATCCAGCATTTTCTGCACTACACCAAGCTGCTGACTCTAAGAAGTGACCATCCAGGTCCTGTGCTGAAGACTCTACTCCTAGAGGACCCCCTACTTACCAAGACAGCTCACTGCACTTCGTCACCGGGCTCGATGCAAGGCTTTTCCTCACAAGCAGAAATCTGCCTCTCACTAAAATCCATTTATTGCTCAAGCTCACACACTAGACCTTGGTATCCAGAGCCTCATCAGAGGTTCCAAACAACAGCACAGGCTCAGTCTGTTATCCATAGCTGACAGACCATCAATAATGGTGGCCATCAGCTTACAAAGTGAACTGCTTTTCCAATAGGAACCACAAAGGAATTTCGGTGGGCTTGGAGGAATAACTTAAAACACATGCTTTATCTGGCATCTTCTAGATCTAGGCAGGGGGGGGGGAACCTGCGGCCTTGAGGTCACACATGGCGCTCTAGGTCTTTGGGTGTGGCCTTTTGAGTTCTTTTAATAAAAGAATTTGTTCTGTAAAGTTTGGATCCCTGAAAGGACTGCACTTGAGGACCTAGAGGGTTACACGTGGCCTTGAGGTCGCAGGTTCTCCACCCCTGGTCGAGGACATCAGAACTCACCCAAGAAATGTAATTTGCATTTATGTCTGACCTAGAGAAACTACTTCCCAAAGTAATGATAGAAAAGGAAGGTATAATTACGGAATCACTCAATCAATCGGCATTTATTAATCACCTATCATTCATCAACACTGGGAATATATCCAGAGCAATTATCATCAATGCTGATGAATACGGGGATCTGTGGTGAATAGGAGAAGTGTCACATGACTAGAGATGTGCAAATATACTCCCAAACTCCAAAAGGGAGAAGGTTTCGATTTAAAACTCAAATAATCTGAATGGAGCTGTGCCTCAAAGAGGATCAGAGATCCACTCTCCACTCCTTAGAACACCTGCTTTCTGCAAACCTACCGCTTGGGAAATTCGGATTTTCAGAGACACAGGTCATGGGAACAGGGAAAGAAAGTGTCAGGGCACAAAAAAATACAGAAGCCACCACATTCTAGAATGGAAATTGATTTTCAAATGGCCATGTCGGAAACAGAGGAAACCAAGATGTTTCTTTTCTTGGTTGGAGGAATTCAGAGTAGGGTGCGGTACACATGAACATTTCCTTTGATATGTTTAATCATGATTTTATTTCTTCTCATTTCTTGGATCTCCATTCAGTTTTCCATAAATTCCACACAAAAGCCATGCCCTTTACTATGCTAACATTCCTTACATTATTTTAAGTTCTATTTTCCGGTTGACAACCAAGTTGACATCTACTGCCTCAACAATATGGTGGATGGAGACACAAGCTCCTTTTTATGTAACAAATTCTTATATGGATTATATCTCTGGGAACAAATGTTTCTAACATCCTTTAACTACTTTGGTTTGGGAGTCAGGAGACTTAAGACCCGGTTCTACATGTTTCCTTAGAGGTCAAATAAGGGTATCCATTCATGCATTGGGGAGTAACTATAAAAATCTGTGGTACTTGAATATAATGAAACAGTACTATGATAAAAAAAAACAACAATAAGTATAACAAATTCATAAAAGTATGGGAAGATTTCTATGAACTGACAAAGACCCATCAAAACAATATGCACAATGTAAATGGAGAGAATTAAAAATGTTACTGAATAATGCATAATTATAATAACCAAGTTTAGCCAGTTTCTATAAATTGTTCTGTGATTGTACTTTTTTTTTAAACAAATGACATCTCATTTGATCCTCACAAGAACCCTGGGAAGAAGGTGCCAACATGAATTTTATTTTACAGTTGAGGAAACTGAATCAAATAGAGGCTACGTTACTCCTTCCCCAGAGCCTCAGCCAATGACCAAACTTTGGCATATGACCTTCATGAGCTGCTGTTACAGAAAAATGAAAATCATTGAGTGTCCAGTCTTCCGGGAATGAATCTCTCTCACAGCTAGTCTGATCCCCAGACAAAAGATATGGTTGATCACTAGGTCCATATTTTCCAGCTGCTAGGACTTACCCTCTACTGTAAATGCTTTCAAGAATCCATGGTCACAGCCAAATCAAAAGGATACATCAAAGGAAGGGCTTGAATGGAAATGATAGAGAAACAAACATGCAGAAACAACAGGCCAGTCTATCTGCAAATGGCCCATGACATCAAAGCTTTAAAAAATCTAATTCAATTAAATAAATTTCAAATTAAAAAAAAAAGTAAAGAGAAATATTTGAGAACTCATTTCACTTTTAAGCTCATTGCACATATTTTCAGTACCTTGTTTTCCAACTCACTGGCTCTGAATTCAAAAATTGCTGAACATCTTTCCCTTTCATTTCTTTCTCATTCAGTTCACTGAAATGTTTAGCCTGAAATCAAATATTTCTCTGCACTTGGAGAAATCACAGGACCATGGATATAGAGCTGGAACCTAGCTACTAATTTATAAGTGAACCAACTCATCTGCAAATAGGTCCATTTCTATAAATTGACCTATAACACATTTAGAGAACATATACAATTATTCATACCTATGTTATCCTATGAAGAAAAAATTACATTAAATAGCAAGAGTAAAATTCCAGAATAAGGGAGGACATGAAGACATAGGGCCCTTTGAGCAAAAATAAGGAAAAAGGGGGGAAACAGAGATAGAAATGGAGGAGTATAACAATTAGAGATGGGACTCAAATCCAGGCTTTTGGAAGCTTTTCACTAGGACTCCTCTAGATATACTGAGGACTTTGCTGCCTCAAGGTAGGAGCTCAATGACAAACAGAAATCCTAAAGTGTTTGACTGATGAATTCTGCAAAATCATGCTTCCACAGCAATCACTTCCATCTGCCCCTGCTAGGGCAGAGACCTCTGGAAAGAAGCAGAACACCTTTCTAACTCAATCACCATGCAAAAGGCAGCAGGATGTAAGGAAATGAATGTTGGCTTAGGATTTGGAAGACCTGTGTTCTAGCTCTGACATTAAGTGGCTGCATGACTTTGGGAAAATCATGTAAACTCTCTGGGTCTATGTTTCTTCAACTGCAAAAGAGAGATATGGAACCAGATACTGTGAAAAGTCCCTTCTAAAGATAATTCTAAAAGATTACTGAACAATATTGCCTCCACTGAGAATCATGGGGGACTAATGAAATCTATCCTTGTGGATTTTAGAACAATTTGATAATTCTTTGGGGGATAGTTAGATAGTACCCCAAATATCCTGCAAACCCCGCCCCCCTCATTCCATATGGAGATTAAAAATGGAAAAGACCACTGGCCTTCAGGGAAAGTCTCCAAGGTGTTAGCTATGTGCAAATTACTAAAGCTGCCCCTAATACCTCAGTTTCTTCACTGGAAAACCAGGAATAATAATTACTCATACTATCAACCTCACAGAGTAGTTATGAATAGCGTATTTTGTGAACATTAAAGAATTCTAGAAATGGGTATAGATATAATAATTGTTGTGACTAAAGAACCAGTTTTGTTTTGTTTTGTTTTGTTTGCTTTTTGGAGGGCAATTGGGGTTAAGTAACTTGCCCAAGGTCACATGGCTAGGTTTTTGTTTGTATGTGCCTTAAGTGTCTGAGGCCAGATCCCAACTCAGGTCCTTCTGACTTCAGGGCTGACGCTCTACTCACTGCGCCACCTAGCCACCCCAAGAACCAGTTTTCAAAAAGAGATTGGGGGTGGGGGGAATGGGAGTCAGATAATTTATAAGCCTTAGCTTCCTCTGAGATTTCTGTTGCACAATTTCACAACATGGTTCCCTACACCTTCCACCAATCCTCTCATAAACTAAATCTCTTACAAGTTCTTGGTAAAATATTTCCAAAGCCAAGGGCTGAAAACATTCCTCTCAGAAAGTGGAGTGTTTTCTTTTAAAAATCCCTTTTATAAAGGCCTAAACAAATTGTTGGAATCCTAGAATCTCAAGACCCAGAAGGAACCAGTCATCTGGTCAAAACCCTTCCACTTTAATTCATTTCGGTTTACTTCAACAAGCATTTATTCATTAAACATATTATGCTAAACACTGAGAATACAAAGACAAAAATAAAGCAGTCCTTGCCCTCAGGGAGTTAATGTTCTACTGAAGCGAAACAAATACAAATTATAAACCAAGGAACCACAAAGTGATGGGGAGGCTTGGACAGAGAGCCTTAACAACTAGGACTATGCATTCCATAAATGATAAACGGTCAAAGAATATGAAGTGGCAATTTTCAAAAGAAGAAATCAAAGTCATCAACAGTCATATGAAAAAATGCTCTAAACCTATTAATTAGATTAAATTAAAGCAATTCTGAGATACCATCTCACACTCATCAGATTAGCTAACAGGACAGAAAAAGAAAATGACAAATGCTGGAGGGGATGTGGGAAAATAAGTATTTCAATGGTGGAGTTGTGAACTAGTCCAACCACTCTGGAGAACAATATGGAACTATTGCCGAAGGGCTATAAAACTGTGCATACCCTCTGATCCAGCAATACTACTACTAGGTCTGTATTCCAATGAGATTAAAGAAAAAGGAAAAGGATCCATATATACAAAAATGTTGATAGCACCTCTTTCTTTGGTTGCAAAGAATTGGAAACTGAGGAGATACCCATTAGTTGGGAAATGGCTAAACAAACTGTGGCCTATGATTATGATGGAGTATTATTCTGCTATAAGAAATGATAAAGGGGATGGTTTCAGAAAAGCCTGGGGAAGACTTAAATGAACTAATGCAAAGTGAAGTGAGCAGATCTAGAATATTATATACAATAATAGCAATATTGTAACAATTATCAACTGTGAAAGACTTAGTTACTCTGATCAATACAATGATCCAGGACAATTCCAAAGGATTCGTGATGGAAAATACTATCCACCTCCAGAGAGATGAATTCTGAGTGTAGAATGAAGCAGATTTTCTTTCATTTTCACTTTCTTTATTTTTCTTGGTTTTTTTTCCCTTTTACAGTATGGCTAATGGGGACATTAACTGATAAATGATAAATAACTAGACAAATAAATAATGAATAAGTTAAGTAAATAAACAATTAAGGCAATGAGGAAAGGTTTCCTGTAGGAGATGACACTGAGCTGATCCTTGAAAAAAGCCAGGAGTTGATTCTAAGAAACAGAGCTGAGAAGGGAAAGCATTTGGGTATGGGGTGGGGAGCCAGCCAATTCTAAGAAAAGGATGAACCTAAACTTTTCAAGCAGACTGGTTTCACCCATTGCCCAGTCAATTCTAAATGACTGCAAACATTATTTCCCCCATAGTTTATGCACCACACACCATCAATCCCATTGGCAATCTAACGTCCTCCCCTGAAAAACCTAATCAGGGGAGCCTAACTAGGCAGGCGTGACTCTTAAGCAGATGGCAGGTCTCATAATTAGGTCATTATGTAATTCCTCATCTAGAGCTGCCTTCAGTAAACTTCGCTTACAGACCTCAAGTGGATAAGCTTTACTCTGTTATTACAACACTGATTACAATTTGGTCTCAGAAATATAATGATACCATGTTTTCTATGGTTTGATTAAAAAAAAAAAAGGAAGATGGGATAGGAGAGCAGGAGGACTAATAGCCTGAGAACTGTTTTTTATCCTAATTTTGTGCTGCAAGACATTATGCAGGTAACCTAGGGAGAAAGAACAGCGTTGTAGAGAAAGGGCAGGAATGGGATTTGGGATCTGCTACAGGTATTTTTGTATGTACGGATCCTTTGCCCTTTTCTTTGTTCTCTTTGGGGTACAGACCTAGGAGACTGGAGTTCGGATCTTAGCTCTCTTCTTCCTACCTGCACATGCCCTGGGGCACCTCAGTTTCCTTCTTTGGGCCTCAGTGGATGATTTCTAAGGTCCTTCCCAGTGCTAACCAACTTAGACCCCAATTCAGGAAGGGAGATGGCTCCATGGAGCAGGGCAGGATGGCGACCCTGTGCTACAACCTTGCCCTATCTCCACTTTCCCAGTGGTGATATACCAATGGACCCCAAGTGGCAATAATGACTCACTTAAAGAGGATGGATGCCACCTACTTTCCAACTTCTACAGCCCTCTGCTTTACATGTGCTTCGTATGCTAGGCTGGTAGCAACTTTTAGGGGACACATAGTCAATCCTGGATGAGGTAAGCAAAGTTGTTGTCTGGTTGGCTCTTCTGCCTCACCCCCCCCCAACTTGGGTCTGATGTCTCTTGAGGTCCTTCACACTTTTTTTTTTTTTTTGCTTTTTGTTGGGCAATTGGGGTTAAGTGACTTGCCCAAGGTCACAAGGCTAGTAAGTGTTAAGTGTCTGAGGCTGGATTTGAACTCAGATCCTCCTGACTTCAGGGCCAGTGCTCTATTCACTGCACCACCTCACCACCCCAAGTACTGCACACTTTCAAATAACACTGGGGTCCTCCTGCCCCCACAATCCAGATTGCCAGGCCCACAAATTTCAGCTAGGAGGAGGGCAAACTGATTACAAAATTAACAGTAATTGACAATGAAACATAAGTGACCAGTAGATTTACCTTTTATTTACCCAAAGGACTCTGTAGTTGGTATAGAATGTGGGTAGGGAAA
This sequence comes from Gymnobelideus leadbeateri, assembly GCA_011680675.1. Taxonomy (NCBI): domain Eukaryota; kingdom Metazoa; phylum Chordata; class Mammalia; order Diprotodontia; family Petauridae; genus Gymnobelideus; species Gymnobelideus leadbeateri. The sequence continues at coordinate 1,270,756 of WOXC01004030.1, forward strand.
ATACTTTCCATTTTTTGGCCTAGACCATGAATTGTGTTCATTAGTGGCCTCAATCCTCAATCTTCTCTGGCATGTAGTGATTGGTCTCTGCTTCTGGCCTCACCCCCTGCTCGGACTATTACCTGATAATCAGCCTCTCTGTCGGCCTGGTTCCAAGTTCATAGGATCACAGATCAAAGGATCTGTTCTAGCCCCCTTGTCTTAGAATCAGATGCTCAGAGCTGGCAGGGACTTAGAGGCAGTCTAATTCAACTTTCCATCCAAAGCTTGTCATACCCTCTACAAAGTCCAATCAATTAATCTACAAGGGCCTGTCAGGAATTGTGCTAAGAGACAGGGAGACAAAGACAAAAACCAAAACAATCCCTGCCCTCAAGAAGCTTACAATCTATCAGGGGAGACAACATGTACACATATAGAGATATATGAAATATAAAATAAATAAAGACCATTTGGGGGCAGGGAAGATCATAAAGAAGGTGGCATTTCAGCTGAAACTTGGGCATAGAGGTGGACGGGAAGGAAAATAAGACATCCCACACTAAGGTACAAAGATGTCATGTCATATGTGAAGAACAGCATAGCACAAAGGTCACTTTGGCTAGACCACAGAATACATTTAAGGGAGTAACATAGAAAAGAATGGAAATGGAGGTTGGAGTCAGGCTGTGAAGGATTTTAAATGCCAAACAAAATTTATCCTAAAGGCAATAAGAAGTCTCTGCTTGAATAACACCAGTTAGTGTGCCCTACTCTAATTAACCTCTGAAAGGTCATTTCCCTTGGTATTGATATTGAGAATTCCTTCTTCCTTTGTTGGCTAAGAGACAATAGAAAGAGAAGCATTTACTATTGAGGAAATTACTAAGATATAACTATATTGAGTTCTGATTTAGCACTTGTGGCTTATTTATAAGAACACGGCGCCTTCACTACTTTGATAGATGAAGATCTCCCCATAAGAAATGTTTCCTCTAACAATGTAGACCATAATCCATCCAAACCTTAATATGTGTAGTAATTAGAGCAACAGCAGTTAAAGTTAAGAATACATACACAGTACTTTGGAAATCTGAAAGCATTAGATGTATTCTTAGTTAAGGCCAGTAACAAACCTGTGAGATACTATCATGATTCTCATTAACAGATAAGGAAATTAATGTTCACAAGAGTTCAGTGACTTACTGGTGAGCACACAGATTGTACGGGTCAGAAGCAGAATTTGAAACCAGGTCTCTTCTCTCTATGTCCAATACTCTATCTACCACATTACCCCTCTACCCAACCAAGGAGACAAAAGAGAAAGCAAATTCTAGACCAGTATCCCTAATAAATATGAGTACAAAAACCTGTTGCTTGAATCAACAGTAATACATTGAAAAGGCTGTGCACCATGTCTAGATTGGACAAAAATGCATTATCAGAAAAAAAGATAAATACAATAGAACATATTAATAAAATCAAAATCATGTAACTGATCATATCAACAGATGCAGAAAAGGCTTTTACCAAAACACAAGACCCATTTCTGTTAAAAATACTAAAAGCACTGAGTAACTGGGGTTTCCTTACTATGATAAGAGCAGCCATCTAAATTCAAGAGCCAGCATTATATGCAATGGTGTTAAACTAGAAGACTTCCCAGTCAGGATCTCCATTACTGCTATCCTTATTTAACATAATACTAGAAACACTAGCTCTAGACATGATAAGAAAAATAAGCTGAGAGAATAAGCTGATATGATGGGATACATAGAGGACCCTAGAAAGTAGACTAAAAAATGAATCAAAACTATAGCTTCAATAATGAAGCAGGATACAAAATAATATCCACACAAACTACCAGCCTTTCTATATATTATCAACCTAACCCAACAGGAAGAGATAGAAAGAGAAGTTCCACTGAAAATAATGACAAGGGGGCAGCTATGTGGTATAGTGAATGGAGCACCAGCTCAGGAGTCAGGAGGACCTGAGTTCAAATCCAGCCTCAGAGACTTGATACACTTACTAAATGAGTGACCTTGGGCAAGTCACTTAACCCCAACTGCCTCACTGCCCCCCTCCAAAAAAAAAAATGACAGAATTCATTTCCTGTTTGATTATTGCTATAAGAATTGACTTGCTGGGTAGAGAAAAGGAGATTTAGAAATGCAGGTGATTTAAAAACACTCAATAGAACTATTTCTCTTCCCCCTCCTTCCCTTTTCCCCTTGTGATATTGTTGTTTATCTAGCAGTAACCAAAAAAGAAGTTTTTTATATAAAAAAACAGAAAACTTACCTCTCTATCATACAGTTTAAGAGGGTTCTTAATTCACTCCTAAGAAAAGACTTGAGAGGAAGAACATTTCCTTCTTCAAATGTCTAAAGGGTTATTAGGGTTCAAAATACAAATCTAAAATCCTTGGGGAAAAAAAATAGAAATTAAGAGGGAAAAGAATTATAGTTCAAAAGAAAGAAGATTTTCCTAACAACTAAAGGTGTCCCAAAATGGAGTGGACTGGCTTGTAAAATAGTAAGCTCCTCCCTAGCACTGAATGTATTCAAGTGGAGTCAGAATGACCACTTTGTCAATGATACAGACAGTAAATATCCTTTGTGTATCTGGCCTACACATCCTCTGCACCATTCCAGGGCTCACATACAGGTTTTCTTAGCAGCAGATAAGGCTTCTAGATAAAGAAGGAAGTAGGTAGAGAGGATATTTTGAGGGTCATAAAGTATAGGCTGACAAGACAAAGGACATCAGGGTAGATGAGGGCTCAGAAAGTATAATTAAGCTATGCATTTACAAGGGTTTTCATTTTTTTTTCCCAGTGGGAGGGGGAAGAGAAAAAATATAGACGTTAATTGGAAAAAATTTAATTAAAAAAAAAAACTGTCAAGGATGCAGCTGTTGCTTATCTTATCACCATCCAAGACATATCCTTCCATTTTTAAGGGGCTCAAGACCTCCAGGAATTTGAGGTACAGTGCACCTCACAAGGCTGTCATCCCCAAGGACACACAGATAGGACAAGGTAACACAAATCACACACACACACACACACACACACACAGGCAGCCCCACAGACAAACTCCTTTGTCACTGAGAAGTCTCACTTGCCAATCTACAGCAGCAATATTTACAATCTACAGCAAACAGCCATACTTTGAACACCAATAAGGAATCCTACCTAGGCTCCCTCAGTATCTGTCAGCTGCAGGCAGCCCTAGGGCACAAGAGAAGCCAGCTTACTGCTTTGGGCTATTAGTAAAAGCCAGTCTGCTCCTTATGGCTACAGGGAAGGCACTACCTTTTCACCTCTACAGCTAAACTACTCAGCCTTTTTTTTTAAATGCTGGCAATACAAGGAAAATAGAGGTAAAAGGAAGATACTAAAGAATTTGGAGAGAACAGGGAAGTATAAAATCTAAATTTCAAGAAAGGACAATTAGTGAATTTATTAGAGCCTTAAGGGGATCCTTAGGAGGAGACCCAAAGCATAGACTTTCTTAGGCTAGATGAGAAGCATCATTTCTTTTTAGGATTATTTTCCAGGTTTAGGAAACAAGTGAGGAATGGAATAGTGGAGACACCCCACAATGGCTTTCAAATGTTCTAATAAACTTAGGAACCATGAGCTAGTTTTCAGAGCAAATATTACCTCTGAAAAATGGAGCAATGGGGACCAGGGAAATCAGATCCTGGTTCCTTGCCCAGTTGTGTTTTTGTTTTGTTTCTTGAAGCATTCTGAATAGAACAGGGGACTTTGGGTTAGGTCACTTGAGTTCAAATCTCACGCTAGTACAATGGCCATGGATAAAATGGTTTAACTTTACTAAATCTGTTTCTTTCATCCACAAAATCAGGATAACAAGCAGTGAAGATCAAGTAAGATTAATAATGCTAACATGTCTTTATATAATAATGTGAACTTGTCCCACTTTAAGGTTTACAAAGAACATTTTTCCTAACAGCCCTTGGAGGTAGTAGGGCAAGTACTATCACCCTTTCGATCAACAAAATACATTTATTAAGTACCTACTTTGTGCCAGGTGCTTCATAAATGCTTGTTAACTTATTTCCATCTTATAGATGAGGAAACTGAGTCTCTGAGAGAATAGCCTCCAAGGCAGTAGCTAGGCTGCTTAAGATCAGCAGAGGCAGCCTTTTAACCCAGGTCTCCCAACTCAAACACCGGCACTCTTTACACTATGCCTGGCTAACTCTAGTGCTTTGTAACCATGAAGAACTGAATAAATGTCAGTTTGTATTTTTTTTTTTTTTGGTCCAATATCATTAGTGTGGGGAACTCCCTGGTGTACACACTCCCTCTACAGAAGAGATCAGCAATTCTTCCATAAGTTTATCTTAAGACAACTGAATGGTTCAATAACTTACCCAGGTCATTGAGTTAATATAAGTGAAAGACAGGACCTGAACCCAGAACATCTTTATTTCTAAGTCTATAAGCACTAATATTCAGTCTCTCCTGTAATATTTGTTTGAAGATTTTTTTTAAAAATCTAAATGGGACCTAAGAGACATTTTTCTAATAATCAAGGGTATGAAATCTAATATACACAACAAGGGCTTCCTCCTCCAAATTCCTCCCCCTGCAGAAGGTAATCAATCATCTTTATGTTAATTATGACATACAATTAGACCACATCCATTCGGACTTCTAGGTTTCCAATATGGTTTTGGCTTATTTCACAGAACAGATCCTGACTTTCATATAATCCAGCACCAAGCACCTTACCAGACAAGCAAATAGTAAAATTAATTAGGCAGCAGGGGTCCACTTAGTTTTATGGGCTTTTCCTTCTTTTAGCAATTGATGGGGGAGGAGTCGGGCAGCTCCCAGTCAAATTTACAGGGAAGTTGCTGATCCTCTAGTTTATACAACTCTCAGGTCACAGTTTAATATTCTTTTTGCTCATTATTTCTCATTTCAGGTTGTGTGCACTGATGTGTCATTTGGCACTGAGACCTCCTGCTACCTGTGGGTGGGAGTAAAATATTTGTGTCAGCACTCTTGGCAAAGCCTGAAGAGATAAACAAACACACACACACACACACACACACCCCACAATATTCTTACATAACATTTGTCACCAGACAGTGCCAAAGCTTGGTCATCCATTCACTCAAGCCATACAGCACTCCAGTGTGTTAGGCAGAAATCCTCTACTCTCTGACTGAGATGTTTGGATACAGGAAAGGGAGGTAACATTTTTCCAAAGATCACATGGTGAGAGATGAGTTAGGGGGTCTTGCCAGTCAAAGGACTGGGCACCGAGAATTTTTTTTTTAATTTTTGTTCTGAACTTAAGAATCGTCTCCTCTATTTCATTTCTATGTAGAATCAGCATTCTTCTCCCTGTTTTCTCTTGATGGATAGGACAAGTCAGGGGTCTCTTCTCAGTCCCCATCTCCTGGACCTCTCAGCAGCCTTTGATATTGCTGATCACCTTCTCCTTCCTCGATACTCTCTTCTCTTCGAGGTTCTCAGGATACCACCCCCTCTCCTGGCTCTCCTCCAGCCTATCTGACCACTCCTTCTCTGTCTCTTCTGATTGATCCTCCAAATCATGTTCTCTAACAGTAGGGATCCCTTAGGGTTCTGTCCTGGACCTTCTTTCTCTTCTCCCTCTATACTGCTTCACTTGGATCTCCTTGGCACCCATGGATTTAATTACCATCTCTACGGTGATGATTCTCAAATCTATCTTTCCTGCTCCAACCTCTCTATTGACTTCCCATCTCACATCTCCAACTGCCTTTCAGACATCTTGAATTGAATGTCCAGGAGACATCTTAAAATCACTATGTCCAAAGCAGAACTTATGGTCTTTCCTCCAAACCCTCCAGCTCTCCTGTAACTGAAAAGGACAGCACCATCCCTCCCAGTCCTTCAGGCTCTAAACCCCAGGAGACACCCTGGGGGCCACCCCCCCCCCATATCCAAGCTGTTGCCAAGGGCTGTCCATTTTATCTTTGCAACATTCCTCAAATCCATTCCCTTCTCCTCAGACACTGCTTTCACTGGAGGACAGATCCTCCTCACTTCATACCTTGATTGCTACAATAGACTGACAGTGGGTCTACCTGCCTCAAGTCTCTCCCTTCCAATTCATCTTCCCTTCAGCCATTAAAGTGATTTTCCTAAAATTCATGTCTGATCATGTAAGTCCCCCTACTCAGTAATATCTAGTGTCTCCCTATTGCCTCCAGGAGCAAATACAAAATGCTCTCATTCAATGCCCTCCATATCCTAGGCTCCCCTCTGCTTTTCCAGTCTTCTTATACCTTACTCCCCAACACATACTCTTTAATCCAATGACAATGATCCTGGTTGTTCCATAATCAAGACTCTCCATGTCTCAGCCCTATCTAGGCATTCTCTCTAGCTGTCCCCTATGTCTGAAATGCTCTCCACTCCAACTACTGACCTCCTTGGGCTCCCTTTAAGTCCCAACTAAAATCCCATTTCCTATAGGAAGCCTTCCCCAACCCCTCTTAAAACTAGTGCTTTCCTTCTGTTAATTATTTTTTATTTATCCTATACATGGCTTGCTTTGTATATTTGCATGTTGTCTCCCCACCCCCATTAGGTTTTAAGTCCCTACAGAGCAGGGACTATCTTTTGCCTCTTTTTGCATCCCCAGAGCCTAGCACAGTGCCTGGCACAAAATACATGCTTAATAAATGTTTACTGAATTGAAGTAGATTTTCAGGTCTTTTAAAGTTGTCACCTTCTGAAACCTTGCTGTCATCTTTGACTTTTCCCTTTCCGCTGACTCTCATTAAAAGTTAATTATCATCCTCCCCAAAATCTACTCCTGATTTCTGATTTCATAATTTCTGTCAATAGATCTGCCATTTACAAAATAGCCCATGTCTAAAACCTTGGCACTGCTGAGACTTCCTTCTCCTAGTGATTCTATTTAGGTAATATTCCCACCTTCAAGTCTCACTCAATTCCCACTGTGTGATCACACTATCATTGATCATCAGTTTGTTCATCCTTTTTTTTCCCCCAAAAGAGGACCAATGACATCAGGAGGGTGATATCTTGACTTACACATGAATTGGATTTAAGTGCAGCAGGGCTGTGCAAAGTTTTCAGCTTCACTGTCTTCCAGAGTCATCGAAGTTCATTGGCAAAATGGAAGTCAGGATGATTGGTGATGGCCCAGGATGCAATGGATGACCTTGGCATCTTTGATGTCTGACCAAGCTCCACAGCACCTGTTTCAGCCATTGGAACAAATTGCCCTCATCCAGCCATTCCACAGGGTCTTCACATGCTTGGGGTAAATACCCACCTAAATCACCAATGTTTGAGGCCTATCAGTTCCCCTCAACCTGGGTTAGCTCATCTGCTGAGATGCTTTTACCACGTGTGGCTTCTGTGTGTGAAGTAGCTTCTTAAAGCCATATGTGAAAGGTGGACACCAGAGGTAGAAGAGCAGCCTTGAAAAGGGCTCAGTGAGCCCTGGTGCCAGAGATGTTAGTCTCCCTGAACACTCCATACATATAACGGCTTAGCATTCTGTATCTGATCATCAGTGCCACCTCCCTGGACAATAGCAATAGGTTAAGAGCAATTCTTTTTTTCTCTTGACCACAACTCCTCCCTGCTGTAATGGCAAGCAAAGAAGTACTTAGTGCCTTGTTTTAGCTATTTAATTATTTAGCACCTTGTTTCAGTTCAAGTTTCTTTTGAGCCTTGCCCATGATTATATCAAGTCTTTGTTAAGAAACAGAACTTGTGAAACCCACAATGGGAGGAACTTGCTGATGCAACAAGAAGGGGCAGAACAGGGAGGAGCTAATGACCATATATAAGGAGAAGCCCAAGCTGGAAAAGAGCAGAATTGAGAAGAGAACACTTGTGGTGGCAGGGCTGAGAAGGAGAAAACTTGTGGTGTCCTGGCACTGTGTCTGTTCTGCCTGTGTTAATTTGTGTTTGTGATACTTTGTACAGAATCCCTGGGACCTTACTGGAAGCCCTGAAAGAGGATTTTCTTGTTGTCTGTTTACAGAAGTCCTGGAGGAGGGTTTCAGAGGTCCTGGGACTATACTGATGATTTGCGTTGAGTTCTCAGACTTTGTTTGTGGGTCTGTGTTGATTTCACAGGCAGAAAGTGAATTGATGATGATGCTGGCAATGTGTATGAGTGTTGTTTTGACTTTGTTAAGCTTTATCTTCCCAGAAACAGAAACTGTGAAGGACTTGAGGTGGACTGGACACTGTGAACTTCAATATGAAATAGGAATTGGACGAGATCTTCCTACCTTTGAATCCAGGTGACAGTTGGGTAAATTCAGGCAGGAGCTGGACCCATGAAAGAGGAACCATGGAATCTGAGATCCAGCCTCCAGTCAAGATGAAAAGACCTCTCCTTGGGTACTTAATGCTGACTGAGAAGATCATGATTTACTGTGGCCTAGGGGTGGGAGAACTTTGTACTCTGTACTTTGTACCGCTTAAGGATTAAGTTAAGGATGATTGGAAACTAATCTCCAATTAAGAAGAAAGAAGACTCTTTGACTGAGAGATTACGACAATGTGACCTAGGGGTGGATAACTCTGACCTTTGTACTTTGTGTCCCTTAAAGAGGTTTGCTCTTTAAGGATGATTGAGTTAAGGACTTATTGAATGATATCTTTTGTTTAAAACTATGTGGCCACTTTAGTGATAAGTTGTTATGTTATAACATTGTGAGTGCTGTACTTTGGTTTCTGTGAATGTTTTGCTTTAATTTACTGCTGAATAGAGAGTTCACTATACTATGTGATCAGAACCTTAAAGCTGTTCACAGCAACAGTCCTCTGGAAAGCTGTTCATGCTTGGCTTTACACCCCCTAGTGCCCTCTTACCCTCTGACCCCACCTAATACCTCAGACCTCTCATGCTATTATACTATATTATATATTTTATATCATAGTTATCTATCCCACTATCACACTGTAAACTCTGGGAGGGCAGGGATTCTGCTTGGCAAATCTTCTACCTCCACAGAACTCTGTACACAGTAAACACTTAATTTAAGTCTGCTAAATTGAAATGGATTGACTTTTCACACCAACAACCCCCTTAGTATTTTGACAGTTGTTGGCAGTTTTACCTTATAGATATTTTAGAGGTCTGTCAGAGATCAAGAACATGAACACATTCAGCATTAAAATCTTTGGGGAATTTTTGGCTCTGAGCTATAAGTAATTATTTCATTTGATATTAGATCTCTACCTGGAACATGTAAAACAAACAATCTTCATTTTTAAAAAGCATACCTTAGGGGCAGGGGAATAACAGGGCCCCAGACACCAACTTTTTAAACTTCTCACAACTGAAAGAAAAAAAACAAAGGGAGCTTTAATCAGGGTAGTCTGATGCAAGCAATAGAGCCTTGGACCAGTGGCAGGAGATCTGAACATTAGCAATCTCTACCACATACTCAAGAGGCAACAGAAAGTTTTGAAATGGCTTTGAACAGAAGAGGAATGTGGTCAGATCCAGGATAAAGAGGATGAATCTGGCAGTTTCATGTAGGAAAGCCTGGAGAAGGATCAACAAGTGGCAATAGTCATAAAGATTCCTTAAAAGACTCTGGTGATGGAGTCCAAACCCTCCATGGCATCAGCATCCCCTACATCCAAACTTCCCATGAAGCCTGGAGCTCACTAACTCTGGTGGCATCCCCATTCTATTTTTGGACAGCCCTTACTATTTACTGGGCTTACAGTGAATCGAAATTTGCAATTCTAACTTCTACTTACTGGTCCTTATCTCTGCCATTTGGGACCAAGAAAAATAAACTTAGTCTCCCTTCCACAGGACAATCCTTCAGAAAGTCAAAGATGGTCACGGATCATGTTCCCCTGGATTCTTTTGTTCTTGAAACTAAACAGCTCCTACAACCAAATCTCACATGGCCCAGTTGTCATTTTACCATCCTGGTTACCTCCCAGGGGGCCAGCTTTAACTTGTCAACAACATCCTTCCTAAAATGTGGTGCCCAGCACTGTCCACAGTACTCCAGATGTAGTCTCACTAGGGCACAGCACCGCAGCCTTCTTTAATCTTACCACTATACTTAGAGAAATGTAGCCTA
>WOXC01004031.1:0-110000 GCA_011680675.1 Gymnobelideus leadbeateri
TATCCCTCTCCATTACCTCTGGACCACCCCAGGCTACTTGCCACTCCTAGATCACATTCAGATCTTCCCAGTCTTTTCCCTATAAAAGTATCCGTCTTGTTCTTATCAGTTGCTTAGAACTCACTAGGCCGTGTCTTAATAAACTTGCTACTTGGACTGAAAGAAGGTTTGAATGTTCAAATTCTTTGGAGGCAGATCCCAGGACCTGTACTCTTATGGTTCAGAGTTCCTAGCACCCCCTGTGGTTTTCCACATAACTGTGAGAGTTACCTTCCTAATGTAGAGTTCTGTCTTGTAACTTTCCTATTCAAAAGCCTTCACTGGTTCCTCATGGCTTACCAAATAACATTCAAACAGTTTAAGTATTCAAGGTCCTCTGTAATCAGACCTTAACTTGTACCTTTTCCCCTGGATCCTGAGATAACTGGTTTTTAAAATTTTTTTTTTTAATTTTTGTCTTTCTTTTTTTGGAGGGGAAAAGGTAGGACAATTGGGGTTAAGTGACTTGCCCAAGGTCACATGGCTAGTTTTGTATCAAGTGTCTGAGGCTGGATTTTAACAAGGCTGGTGCTTTATCCACTGCACCATCTAGCCACCCCTCTTCTCTTTTATATATATTGTTTAGGACTGACCCAGTCTAGAGACCAATCTAACATACTAGCTTTGACTGATGCAGGGAGGTTTACAAGCCCTATCCACACTCATTTCTGATTTTTTTATTCAATCAATAATATTTTCATCTGGTTAAGACACCAGAGCAATGGAGTGACTTAAGTCCCATCCTTACATCCATATCAACTCAACTGTTTTGTATTATGGTGTCTGTATATAAATGTCTTTTCTCTCTTGCTCAATTATAAGCTCCATGAGGGAAAGGACTCTGCTTTATTCATCCATGATACCATCCATGCATGATAGTATCTTGCATGTAATCATATTTGATGAATCTTTATTGAATTAAATTTTATTTCCTGAGGTCAATCAGACAGTGGCAGATGTAAGACTAAAATTCAGTGGTGGTAATAATAACAATAGCTAAATTTACATAGCGCCTGGGTTGTGCTGGATGCTGTGCTATTTTATTGTTCAGTAGTTTCAGTCCGTCTGACTCTTTGTGGCCCCATTTGGGGCTTTCCTGGCAAAGATTCGGGAGTGACTGGTTTGCTGTTTCTTCCCCCAGAATGCTATTCTACGTACTTTATGTATATTTTCTCATTTGATCTTCACAACAACCCTGGGAGGTATGTTCTATTATCATTCCCATTTCACAGTTGCAGAAACTGAGGCAAATAACACGTTATGAACTATCCTAAAATCACACTGCTAGTAAGCATCTGAGGTTGGATTTGAACTCAGGACTCTCAGACTCCAGACCATTGCTACCTCGCTGGTCTCAGAGGTACAGTACCTTTTCTACTCTATCTGCTTAAGACTACTTAAAGCTATCAGTCATTAATCAGTATAATAATTTGCAGGCAATTAGATAAGTACCATGTGCCAGACACTGTGTTAGGGGCCAAAATACAAAGACAAAAGCAAAGACAATACTAGTCCCTCCCCCCCCCCACTTCCTTCCATTCCCCCCCCTACTCCATCCTCACACCATTAATCTGCAAATTAGTTTCAAGCTCTACCAATGACCTGGTTAGATCCTTAGATGTTTGACAGACTTGGAATGAGAAGTAACCACATATTTATTTGGAATAGCTTGGCCATTAGAAACCCAGTTTCATAAGTACTTATTAGCAAGTGTGAAATTCCAGCAGTGCATTTTCTTGAAACTTTGCCTAGAGGCAAACCACATATCTTATCTGTTCACCTGAACTACATCCAAGTTCTAATGCATCCCTTTCAAACTAATTGTCTGGTGAGCTGATGCAGTTTCATCTGCTCTCTCCAGCTCCCATAGTGCACCCTTAGCACATCAGTACACTCTAAGACTTTTCACAAAGGGAAGCAGTAGTAGGAAAAACCAGAATTTATTTGCAAGATTTTAGTCCACTTACAATACTAGCAGGATGATCAGACCTCTCTTTTTCAGTATTTCACATTACATTTCCCTTCTCCTAATCTTTGCCCAGGCCCATTTGTCCTTCATTGCTGGAATGTTCTCCCTCCTCACTTAACCCTGTAAGAAAACAAAGCTCTGCTCACCTGCGAGTTCCTAGGCAAGGCCTCTCCTGATCTCACTGCTCCCCAGATGTTAGCATTCTTACTTTATTTGTCTTTGCTAGTACAGGCATTCATGCTATTTTGCTCTCCTTGAGAGGAGAAAGTATTTGGTTTTTGTCTTTGCATTTCCAGTACCTGGAATATATTAAGTATTCAGTAATGTCCTGTTCCATGAAGGGATGGGTGAGCATACCTTCCAGTGATGGAGGTCTCCTCATTGCCTGTGTCTGTCTTCCTCAAATTCAAATGTGCTCTGCACCCTTGTGGTCTGATAGCTTATAGCAAGACATCATTTAAAAGATGCTGCACAGTAATAGTACTGTTGTTACTTTTAATCTAGTAACTGGAAAAGGCACCAACAGACCTTAAAACCAAGAATGAAGTTAAACCAGTAATAAAAATGTTTGTGATGCAGAAATGAGTCCTCCTTCCCATCCTTCCCAAGTCACTCAAGGTACGAAAGGTTTATTTCTCACCTTGATTCCTCTGACAAAGCCTATGAGTTCTCACGTTTGGTGTCTATAATAGGTAGATTGTTGTGGTTCAGTCAAGTCTGACTCTTTGTGAACCCATTTGTGATTTCTTCTGCAAAGATACTGGCAATTTCCTTCTCCCCCTCGTTTTACAGATGAGAAAACTGAGTTAAACAGTGACTTGCCAAATAGCTGCCTTCTAAAGAAGAGGATAGATAAATATGTTGATAACAATAGGGGAAAGGTGGCCTGGGAGTATTTGGGGTGCCAGACAGGTCTGGGTTCTCACTATATGTCTCTTGCCTTAAAATAGCTTTACTTAGGGCATAGGGATAGAGTTTGTCTATCATAGGCAGTGGAATTTTTACTATTATATCCTCTAGTCAGGTGACTATACACACATATACATGTGTAAATATACATATATCCAACAAATTCAATTCAGCAAGCATTATTTATCAAGCAAGGTACTAACAAGATACAAAGTAAAACATGGAAAAAAAAGTTCTTTTCAAAAAGCTCTCATTCTAATGGCAGGGAGGTAATGTTTATAAATAAATGTAAAATTCAGAAAATAATGTCATTAGAAAAAGATGTAGACTTATAATATGGAGAATGTAAAAAACAACAACAAAAAATATAGGAATGTTTTTAAGATTTGCCTAGCATGATCGATTTTAATCTATACCATTAAAGACGGCTCTTAATGCTGGAGTTTGTTTGTCTGTATGTATGTAGTCTCTGGGGCCCTTTCACATGTAAGTCCATACAAAATAATCCAAGTTCAAAGTGCATTGTGGAACCCCCACTGATGTTTTTACTTTTACCAGAAATCAAAAAGAACACGTTAGTTCAAAGCAAAATACATTTAAGTAAGCAGAATGGCAAGGAAAGTGACAATAATTATTAATAAATAAAGAATACTCTCCCACAGGTTACCACATCAACAGTGAGAGTAGACACTCCCAAGAAGACTTTTCTGACCAGGGAATGTGTATATAGAGCTGTTCGTGGCCAAGGGAAAATATATGTATAAGAAAGAATAAGTGTGTGAACGTCCGGGGCAACATCTACCATCACCCTTGTTATCTCTTTGTTTTCTGCTGATTAATGTGCATCTCTGTTCTTCATCTTGTAATCTCTGTTACTTATCTCCTCTGGTTATTGAACTACTCCCTTCCACCATTTTCAAGTCTTTAGTCTCCTTGAGGACATCCATTAGTCTCTGCAATCACGCTGTAGGACAAAATGGCCAATAAGCAATCTCCCTATGGAAAGAAAAGTCAAAGGTCTCCTCTTTATTTCTTTTATTCCCCCAAGGACCTCCTCCTCACCATTAACTGACATTTCCATTCCTAGCATATAGTTGAATTTAACTGCTTCCTGCAGAATCATCACTAGAGAAAGAAACCTCTCTCCCCCCTTCTTTCTCTGTCTCTCCAAAGACTGCAGTTTGGTATGAGGCAAGTCTGTGTTGGACTCCATCCAGAGGAATTTACCAAAAGGCCCTTCTCCGAGCAATGCTTTGCTCATCCATAAAATAGAGGAAAAGGGCTGTAGTAAGGAAAGTACTTTATAAACCTTTAAATGTTAAATAAATATGAGCAATTAGAAGACGATCACTTCACTAGTCTAGTGGCATGGTCCTGAATGACTGAGAGGCCACTGTGTTTCTTCTGCTCAGATACTTTGGAAGACTAAGACTTTATCTATAGTTAGTGATCAATAAATGTTTTTCACGTAGCATAGAAAGCAGGTGTTAGGGGATAATTATTGAGAGTATAGATTTAGATTTTGAAAGGACATTCAAGGCCATTTATTCCCTCATTTTATAGATGAGGAAACTGAGACCCAGATGAATGAGGTAAGTTGTCCAAGTTCACTTATCTAGTAAGTGTCAGAGGCAGAATTTGAACATTGGTTTTCTAACTAAAGGTGATGAACTTTCTCCTGTGGCAATCTGGAAAGGAAGAAAGAAAGGAAAAAAGAACGGGAGGAAGGAAGGAAAGAAAGAAAGAGAGAGAGAGAGAGAAAGCAAGCAAGCAAGAAAGAAACAGATAATACATATATAGGACAGGTAGGCACCTAACTCAGAATCAGGAAGTCTCAGCTTGAGTTCAAAATTGGTCTCAGATACTTACTAGTTGTGTGACCCAGGACAAGTCACTTAACCTTGTTTGCCTCTGTTTCCTCATCTTGTAAAATGAGCTGAAGAAGGAAATGGCAAACCACTCTGTATCCTTTGCCAAGAAACTTTAAATGGGTTCACAAAGAGTTGGGCATGACTGAAATGGCTGAACTACAAATACAAATGTAATTTGTAAGGGATGCCAAAGAAATATTGCCTAGTAATTAAAAGACTGTCCAGGAGAAGTTGCATGTAATGCTTAATGGGAATATGATCAAGAATTTATTTGAATTCTGGTAAAGAAAGCCATTTTGGTTGCATTAACTTAGTATTTATTTGTCTCATAGCACCACCTAGTGTTCATAGGAAGGCAGAAGCATTCTCCTTCCATTTCTGGATTCTACATGACTCTTCATTTAGGGAAACTAGGGAAACAGAAAACAGATTCATGAGCCATGTTATCATCTTGTCCTTTGTCTGCCAACCATGGTCATTCTGCCAAAAGATTTCTCTCTGTAATGAAATGCAGATCCCATGATTTCTTCTTTTGGAACGAGGGATTGTAGTAGCACATGATTTTCTTGTCTTTGGGTATAGAATTTTATGTCGTTTTTAAAGACACATATGGCAGGGTTTATTACTATTAAGCTCTGATTCATTTTTCCTTTCCCCACAGAAGAACTAACTCAGAGATGTTGGTAAGTTATTGATTTGAGTTTTACCACTTCCTTCCACATATCTCTGAATTAAAAGGCATCAACAGGTTACAAAATAAAATTGTAACAATACATAATTCATTAGTCCTAGGATGAACTCTTAAGCTATATTTCCCCTTTTATTTTTCTCCCTCTTGAGAGAAGAATTTCACTGCTAAGTTAACAAACCATAAGTTGGGATATAGGAAAGAATACTGGGACTGTCCCAGGTTTGTCCCTGAGATGGTCAGGCTAAGACTTGTGCTTTCATTTAAGGGAAAGACAGAAAGGCAAAAAGGATAGAATGTCAGACTTGGAGTTAAGGGAGCCAGTTTGAATACTGACTTAAATATTAGCTATATGACCTTGTATAAGTCATTTAACTTTGAGACCCAATTTATTAATTTTTTTTGAGAGACTCAGTTTCCTTATCTATAAAATGGGGATAATAATAAAATGTATCTCATGGGACTGTCATGAGGATTCAGTGAGATACAGTATATAAGGGACTCTACAAGCCTTAAAATACTATCTAGAAGTCAGCTATTACTGATAACTTCTTTTAAATATGAAAACAAACTCCCACAGTATAATTTTGGCTTCATTTGTTGATGGAAGTTTATCTATTTTTTTCTCATAAAAGGGATGTGGTTTTAGTCTCTGACTCACCCCTTAAAAGTCATCTAAATTGTATTGCGGCTGTTGTTGAATATGGCCCCAGCCTACGTGACACTGTCCAGGAGTAGACAAAAAAGAACGTGGAGTCCTTCCTTAAGAGACTCCATCAGCTTTGTCTCTGGAGAAATTCATTTGGATGGCCATTTAAAGAAACTGGAGAGGAAGAAAGGAGGAAAATGATAAACACTGAAAGGTTAGAGCACAGAAAGGACCATTTGCAAGCTTTAACAAAGAGCTGATGACTCCAGCGGCTGAAGCCACTAAACTAAATATAGAGTGTTGACTTTGAAAAGATAATAAGATGTGAAGCCTTTGTTTGTCACTAGGGGAAGGGAGGGGGAGGAGTGAGTAAGAATGAGATGCTCTTGGGCTTTCATAGAAGCCCACTGCTGCTACACTCAGTGGATGCAGATATTCAAACTGATGTATGACATTTTGTTTTAGGATTAGTATAAGAGGTATTCTTATCCCAGATTAAGTAATGCATCAAAGCTGTCTTTTGTGAGATGTATTTTTCCCCAAATAAAGAAATCTGGTGAATTGATTGGGAAAGATTAGTAGTTTATTTGTTGCTTTGTTTTCTATTACTAAGTATACCTATGGGGGAAAAATTCAGTCCTCAGTCATGGACCTCATCTAAGGAAAGATAATACAGAGTTAATTCAGCCATACGTTGCAAATGAATCCCTAAGAGAAAACGTATGAAGAAATGGTGGTGATGGGTGATGTTGGCAGGGAGGTGGGAAGGAGGTCTTCAGAAAAATCTGTCTCCTGCAGCTGTGAAAAGACACACAAACTTGACTGCCAACTGTTCGGGTCATTGTGTTCAGGCTCAATTTAGTTCTTTCTTATGTCAACTTGTAATTCTATGTTGAAGAAAATTGTTCTAGTTTGGCATGGATACTATCCCATAGCAACTTGGATGGATTGGACCAACAGCTGGATAATTTGATAGCAAGAATTTAAAGGTCATGAAAATTGGATGTAACAGCTGTTTCCATAAGGGAAAAAAAGGCTCACAACTGAGGGTGATGTAATCCCATTGCTGGAAATGTTTGGAATGTGACTCTCAGTCACATGGGCTTGAACTAGTGAAAACTAGTTTGAACCAGACTGCCCCTTTCTCAGAAAGATGGATGTTGGCTAAGGATTTAGCCATTGGGGAAGAATCCCACATAGTCATGCTTGTCAAATCTCTGTGAAATATTAAAAATGCCACTTGGAAAGGACCTGCTTTTCAGGAGTTACTCAGCATTTGTTTTCCACAAAGAACAATGTGAGGGCTGCTTATATCTTCATGCCCACAGGTTTTCAAAGAGCACCTCTAATTTAATAGTAATAACATCAATCAGTCATTAGAAAAGTATTTATTTAGCACTCACCATGTGCCAGGCACTTTGTTAGGTTTGAGAGATTCAAATCCAAAGAATAAAATGATCCCTACTCTCGGAGAGCTTATATTCTATCAAGGGAGATAACATATACATATATAAGTACATAGAGAAAACCATATATAGAATAAATACAAAATAAATATAGGGAGGTTGTGTCTGTGTATGTGTACATGCTGTTTTAGCATCAAGAAGAGATGGAGTTCTTGATAAGCATCCATGTACTGGAAAATTTTCTGGTTGCTTATGAATTTCTCTATATGAGGCATATTGCATTATTTCTAAAGTATAGTTGAATTTTTTTTAAGGAGAAGTAAGAGGCCAGAACAAGAACAAATAACTTTAACTTGAAATAGGCAAAAATACCAAGGTTTTGCTTTGAAGTTATGATTTCATCCTTTGAGGGACTATGCAGTGAGGAAACTATTGCTACCAGTGCAAATCGACAGCTTTTCTGAAAGGTTAGGTAGATTAATGAAGACCACAATGGAGGTTTGTAGGATTCCTCTGTCTAAGTGGATATTTAAAGCAGGGTATTTTCCTGCTTAGAAAGTTTTAGAAATATCCCTTGGAAATTGAGAAATGGAATAAATAACCTATTGATATGCCTTAGAGTGTTGTGACTCAATGAGAAAGAAGAAACACTAGCTGTGTGACCCTGAGCAAATCACTTATTCTCACTGTGACTCAGTTTCCTCATCTTTAAAAATGAGGGAGTTGAATTCTAATCCAACTAGCTCTAATCCCTACTAGCTCTAAATCTATGATACCATGACACATAAAGTTTCTCTCTTCCTTTTAGGACTTCAGACTAAGTAAGCTTAAAATGCTCGTTCTTAAATGAGTTATAGTGCCAATACTGAAAGTTCTAAAGCTGGCTATGTTGTTTACACCAGGGTTAATGAAAAGAAAGTAGCAGGGGGATCAGAGAAGTTAGGAGTGGTGAGGGACAAAATAATTCTTTGTGTATAATGAGGTCTGTCTGTGTGGCAAGGTACTTGGATTCTTATGTATTCATAACTCAGACATTTTGCAACTGTTCAGCAAACCTGTCCAGACAGGGCTTGCCTGATAGCATGTGGTTTACAGAGGAGGGGACTGTGAATCTGAGCCTTTTCATAGAAGGCAACTGCCCTGTCTTGTTCCTTCAAATAGCTAATTCATCCACTCCAGATGCAGCTTCCATCAACCCACAGTGGGCAGGAAGCCATTGTTTTCTTAGCATCATTAATGTGAATACTTTCATGCTTGCCTTTTCACCCTGGTGGGCCATAGGCCTACTGCTGTTAACACAATGAAAAATTCTGTCTTGGCAGCCCTTCCTGTGTTCATCAGAACTAAGAAAGTCTATTTCTGTCCACAAAAGATGGAGACAGATGGTCCATCAACCAGTCTTGTTCTCTGACATGAACATCTTGACAAGAAGACATGCAGATGTCATTCAACTAAATAATGACACTCCCCTTCTTGTGCCAACCTTCTCAAAATAAAACCAATCACCAGCAATATAGATGGGGAAATCATCTAGACTAGAAAAGTTCAAGCATCCATAAGTCTTGTATTCAGAATTCTGTAAGGAGAGCTGAATTGAACAAACCCTTTTTTTGAGGGATGCTAGGTGGGGCATAGAACAAACAGGCATTTTACTTCAGCAGTTTAAGGAATTGTAGAAACTCTTAATTGTCGGAGATTAGTGTTTCAAGTGGACAAATACTTTCTCAAAATGAATGCAAGTTAACTTGTAACTAAATGAGATTCCAAATGTTGTATAATTTACAATGCATGTATGATAACAATCATACATTAAATAGAAGGCATTGGTATTTTACAGTCAACTAGCATTCCCTCTTTGGAATAATGTAAGGTCCTTTGCATTTTGTTTTCTCAGATCATTTAGTGTTGTATTATTTTATAGTTTCTGTTTTTATTTATTGAATCCCCTGAGATTTCTGTCAATTTTAGACTTTATTCAGCAAGTATTTATTAAACACCTACCCATGATGAATGAATGAAGAATGAATTAAAATTGTCTATTAAGCACTTACTAAGACCAAATCACTGTGCTAAAAGCTAGCTATATACATTTTAAAAATCAAGATGGGGGCAGCTAGGTGACACGGTGAATAGAGTACCGGCCCTGGAGTCAGGAAGACCTGGGCTCAAATCTGGCCTCAGACACTTACCACTTACTAGCTGTGTGACCTTGGACAAGTCGCTTAACTCCAATTGCCCTCAAAAAGAAAAAAAATCAAGATAGTCCCTATAGCTCAAATTCTAATAGAAAAAGATAGCAAATATGGGAGGGAAGGGAGTTCATTTGAAGGGAGAATGAAAATAACTAAGTATCATTAGGATGTGGCAGCAGTGCCAATGGGTACAGCAACGGGAAAAAGTGTAAGTAATATTACTGTACTAGGCATTGTGATAGGCACTGGAGAGAAAAGAACAAAAATGAAAAAGATTCCTATCTTCATCAGGTTTACATTGCACTGGGACGGGGCAATGGTGGCTTGTATACAGATCTATAAATAAAATAGAAATAAAGGAATTTTGGGGGAGGGGTAAACTAGCAACTGGGTTAATTAATCTTAGTTTAGAGAAGGGGCTAAAGCTAAGCCTTGAAAGAACCTGGGGATTCAAAGAGGCAGAGGTGAGGGTATATATTGGGTTGGGAGGGCACCTCTGCAAAGAAAATATGTCAGAAGATGGAATGCATTAAGTGCAAGTAGGCCGAAGGAGAGTAACATGTAATACATTTCTACAGGTCAGCTGGAGTTGATTGTGAATGGCTTTAAATGTTAGAGGAATGCAAATTTTATCTATAGGCCATAGGGAGCCACTAGCGCTTAACCTTCTGATAATATTCATGGTTGATAATATTTTTATATCCTTCTGTGGTTGGAAAATAATTCACTTTGGAGGACAACTAGAGATTACACCCCCATTCTGGTCAAAGCCCACCTTCCCATTCCACTCCCACCATTAATTCACAATGGAAATTTCCATAATTTTATTTGCTAGCAAGTCCGTCATATATCAGTCTTAAATTTGTATTTGAGAGCAAGATGAAAACAGTGTAAAAGTTGTCATCTCTGATTGGCATGAGTACCTTGGCTTGGGTACAATGCCATCTGCTGGTTCCAGCAGCCATCCAGACTCCACCTTCATTATGTTGCTGTGGTTTTCCATTTTGAAGTTGTATTTTAGGTTTCAGGTACTACAATACTATTGATTATGGTGACATTTGGACATGTCCTTGACATTTGAGCTCCAGACATGTGATCTGCCATGAAATATTTGCAGAGATTTTAAGATATCCTTGAGAGCCCTAGGTTTAGATCTTGCATCAGGCACTTACTGTGTGACCTTGGGCAAGTCACTGAACTTGTCTGAGTTTAGTCCCATTTTCTGTAAAAATGCACACAATAATAGCACCTACCTCCCAGGGTTATTGTGAGAATCCTAAGATTGGCAGTTTAATTCCTGGAAGGCTCCTTAGATGATGAGGTTGAATAAGAAAACACAATTAAAGAATTTTTCAAGCTTTAAAGTCCTGTATTAGTATTTTCCCTAGGATAGTGCTAAGTACAAACTTTACAGATATTTGTTTACCTGCTCAGAGGCACTGGTGCATAATGATAGCTAATATTTATATGTAGCACTTGAGGCTTTGTGAAGTATTTTTGCATCAGTCATTTCACTGGAGCCTTAGAACAACCCTGTACGGTAGGTGCTGTTATTATTTTAATTTTCAGATGAGGAAATGGTGGTTTTAAGAGGTTAAGTTACTTGCCCAAGGACACACAACTATAATTATCTGAGGAGGGTTTTGAATTCAGATCTTACTGGCCCTAGGTCCCATACTCTATCCGCTATCCCTAGATACTTTATGAACAACGACCAGCTTATTTAGATATACTTATTTGTGGACCCTAATTTGTGGTGTTAAGGTGTGTTGTGGGGTTGTATTGAAAGAATTCACAAACTCAGACCATTTCCAACCCAAGCAAAGCATTTATTGAGGGTTATACCTTCGGCAGGTTAGGCTCATTAAAGGAACTAGTAATTTAATAAAGCAACACAGGGATTTTTATAGAGTGAATGATGCAATTACATCATTATAGAATATATGAATATTAAAATATAAGAGGGGTTGTTAATATGGGAGAGGGGTCTTAGCCTTGGTGGAACTGCATGCGTCATTAACCAGAATGCATCTAGAAAAGTCCACTGGGGGCTGGTGGTATTAATGTAAGGTTAAAACAAGTAATGTTTTAATTAATGTAAGGTTAAAACAAGTCTCTCTATATCATAAGTTCACCTGAGGACAGTTCTTTGCTATACTGCACAGGCATCCACTTGGGCTGTGATTTAGTGGTCAAATATCCTGTTTAATATTTTGTTGGTGTTGCTTTCTTATTGTCTGGCTATTGTGGTACTTTCTGAGACTAGATGGGTCGGCTGGCTATTGTGCTTGAGATCATGGGCACATCTGCTGGTTTATTGAGGCAGTGAGGCATATGGAGAAGTTGGGATATTGGGGTTGGGGTCAGTGGCTAGATTCCATCACCTGTCATCAAGCCTGAAGTTAGCATTTCTTCTCTAATCCTTTTTAATTTGTTGGTTTTCTTTCCACTGCATTACAGAATTGGCTTACACTTTTAGACATTGCTAATGTTTTTGAAATTTCTGAATGTTTTAGCTCCAACAGTGGCCCATTCTCCCCCTCCCCCTCCAAAATAGCTGGGTGGCACAGTATATAAAGCAGTGGGCCTGGTTTCAGGAAGACCTGAGTTCAAATCCAACTTCAGGTACTTACTAGCTATATAATCTTGGGCAAGTCATGTAACCTCTATTTGCCTTAATTTCCTCAACTATAAAATGGAGATAATAATAGAATCTACCTCCCTGGGTTGTGAGGATCAAGTGAGATGGTAATTGTAAAGCACATAGTTTATAATAGGTGCTATAAAACTGATATCAAACATAGTTTCCCAACATGTTGTGGTAATCTAAAGTTTCTTATTATTGTTTTGAAAAATAAGACTCACCAACATAAGATAAAGAAAAGGGAGAATAGGTCATAGTATCCATGGGTAGCTTCCAAGGGAAGAACCCCCCCCAGTTTCTGAATTCTCCGATAGGATATACCTACATTTATACTTCATTAGTGTGTTGAAAGGCATAAAGTTGTTCTGTCTGAGTATAATATCATCCACAAAACTGAGCTAAATGACTGAATTTATACACTAGTCAGTCACTAACTAGGATAATAGGATCATAGATTTAGAACTAAAAGGAAACTAGAGTGACTATTGTCTATGTGGTGAATTCCATAGGGGTATACTCATATTTAGTGCCTGGGTCTGTAAGTGACTGGTATAAGATCACACAGATAGGAAGAGGAAGAGTAGGGATCTAGTACCCTTTTCAACAAGTATCTCTGCCTCTCTTGTTTGATTTAGTCTCAAATATTTTTTATCCTATTTCTAACCAGAGCAAAAATTAATAGCTTTGAACTCTTGGGTCCCAAATTTAAACACCTGAGTTGATGCTTCTGTACTTGTCCCAAGTTTGGAGGCTTTTCTGAATCACATAGATAAAAATAATAGAGGGTGAGATTCATAGGCAGAAGCAGCTTAAGTAGAAAGCTCTGGGTGGGACTCAGAGTTAAGGTCAATGATGAAGAATGCCTTCCTGCTCCCAGCTCAGCCTAGAGACACATTCCTGTCATCCTGAATGTGTCTACACACTATCACTTTAGGTCATATGACTCTAATTCTATTTTCTTACTACAAGATCATTTATATACTATAATAACTTTAGAAAAGAGACCTCCTGGTAGGTTGTGTATTTTGGTCCTGAAATCTTGATTTCAGTAGTTCTCAGTAGTTCAACATTTTCATTAACATTTCTAATCATGATTTAGTTATTAGTGAATTTGACTCTCACTTTGAGGCAGAGCAGAAATATTTAACCCAGGGTTTGTGAACTTAAATCTATGTGTGTGTGTGTATATACACTTACACACACATACATACATATGTATATATGTACACATGTATGTAAATATGCAATCTTATTACCTGTAATCTGATATATTTTCTTTTATAACATTTTAAGATCATTCTGAGGAGTCCATAGGCTTCCCCAGCCTGCCAAAGGAGCCCATGATACCAAAAAGCTTAAAAACTGCTGGGATAGAGAGATTAAATAATCATCCTGGGGCCACACAGGGAGTTTCCAGAGTAGTCCGACCAAACTAACAAGCATCAGCATTGAATGTGAAAGAAAAACTCTGAGACTCAGGGCAAAGGTATGTGGCAAGCTTCGCCATGTATGGTATTTTAAGTCCCATTTGAAAATTCCTTCTAGTGATTAAGAGCCAAACACCAGTGAGTTATCATTGCAAAGAAGGTGCAAAGTGGGGGAGGGAGGAATCTAAAATGATGTCTCTGAGCTATCATCAGTCTGTACAGCGAGATAGCATTGCCAGCTTTGCCTTCCCAAGGTCTACAGAGCCATAAGGTTGGTGCCAGGGAGATGAAGTCCCTTCTGCTTAACAGATGTCTGAACAATTAATTAAGTGAACAGTGAAGGGAGAAATTCCAGGTCCCCACTGAAATCAAGGTCTGAAAACAACAGCCACAGTTAAGCTAACTGCCTTAAGGGGTTTCAAGAAGCAAAGAGTGAAAGGCCTTAGGGGGAAAGCTAAATGAGGTAAAAGACTGATCATGAGGGACCTCTCCCTTCACTAAAACACTTATCAACGTAATTTTGTTCTAGGGAGATGTATCAAGCACAGGAAAACGAGATTAAGCTTGAAGTATGTGTCTCCTCAGTCTGCAGAAAGACATGCGTAAACCAGACGACTTCTTCATAGGATCAAACTGGAAGAGGCCTTAGAGGCATCCTGATCAATCCATTCATTTTACCAAAGCAAGAAAGGAGAGGGCAGAGTGATAACTGACAGTTGGGAATGAGCAGTGGGGAAATATGGAAGCAATTTCGATAGCTGCACTCGAGTTTGGAGGCTGCTGGCAACGAGGAATGGGTGTGAGGGTGGCCTAAGGTGAGAGTGCAGCAGTCATCAAAGGAACTGAGCCCATTCTTGTTGTCTGCTGTCAAACTATGATGGCACGGTGCAGGGGTGGTGGGGAACCTGTGGCCTTGACGACATATGTAGCCCTCTTCATCCTCAAGTGCGGCCCTTTGACTGAATCCAAACTTCATGAAGTATGAATCTAGGAGAAGCTTCGCTTACATCATGGGTAAGACAGAGAATATATTAAATAGAGTGGGTACAATGGGAATCTCCTTGGTTCCTTCTATTGAGTTTTGTTATGTTCTATAAGCATCTGGGGCAGTTAGAGAACATTTTCCAAGGCAGCAAACAAACCTTGACATTGGAGATTCCGCTCTTGGAGCAGGCATTTTATCCCAGTAAAACAGCCATTTTTCAGTATTGTTTTTTTCTACCTACTCATACTGAGAAAATCCCTAAAAAGGTAATTAACTAGTGGGAAGTTTATCAAGTTATTTAGCTCACTCATTAGGGTGTTGTGTGGATGAAGACATTTTGCAGCTTCTTAGCCTTTGCAGAATTCTGTGAGCCAAGAGAAAATTCCCTCCAGAAACATAAAATAATAGTATTTATATATAGTCTTTTTCCCCCTTAATGAGGAGCAGAGTCATTTCCATTACAATATATTTGGTAGTTAAAATTTAAGTTATAGGCAGTCTGCCAGCAGAGAAAGATAAGATATTAATGGCATAAGAAATCTAAAAGGCAGGAGCAGAGTTAAAATACAGGAATATGAGCAGAGGTATTGCCGGTTTGGTTCCAGGCCACCACAATAAAGCAAATGTCACGATAAAGTGAGGAACCTAAAATTGTTTGATTTCTTAGTGTGTATAAAATTTATGTTTATACTATACTGCACTCTATTAGGTGTATAATAGTATTATGTCTAAAAACATGCATATATTAATTAATTAATTAAATAAATTAAATTAAATTAAAATACTTTATTGTTCAAAATGCTAGTCATCACCTGAGCCAAATTACAATAGCAGCATCAGAGATCACTGATCACAGATCACCATAACAGATATAACAATCACAATGAAAAAGTTTGAAATATTGTGAGAATTACAGAAATGTGACACAAGACACAATGTGAGTGCTTGCTGTTGGAAAAAATGGCACCAATAGACTTGCTCTATGAAAGGTCACCACAAACCTTCAATTTGTAAAAAAAAAAAACCTCAATATCTGTGAAATGCAATAAAACAAGGTCTGCCTATAATTCATCAAGAGATTGAAGAGTCATTATGCCCATAGGTCTTTGAAAAATAGGGTGATCTATATAAGAAGAAATATATCATATGTGATCTACACAAAAAATTCTCATGATACTGTTGCAGTTCCAAGTGTGAAAATTTTAAATTGTTGAATCAGAATAATAAGTTGAACTATACATTCACTGAGTTCCATCCAGCTCCAAAATTCTATAACCATGTGTCCAAAGAAGAAAATAATCAGGTCTTTATGAATACTAGGAGAATGGTAAACAGTGCCTTGTTGGATTGTTGTTGAGTTAGTTTGCTGTTTAAGCAGGTTACTAGTGATATTGGGGAGTATGTTTCCCTTTTATCTTTTTTAAAAATTAGTATTTATTGATATCTTTTGGTTTCCCATTTACCAGTGTACCTTTTCCTTTTTCCAGAGAGACATACCTTACAACAATGAATTATAAAAAGGGGGGGGGGGGGACATTTCAGTGGCACAGTCAGACATAGTCAGACTCCAGCTTTGTGTATCTCTTCTTTGGGATCAAATTTAGTTGTTATAATTCCTCAAGATTTAATTTCAGTTGTTTTTTTGGTGGTTTTCCCCCATTTACATTGTTGTAGTCATTGTATATGTTATTTCTTGCTTTACCTTGCGTTGGTTTATATGTCTTCCCATGTTTCTCTGTATTTGTATTTATAGTTTATTAATGCCCAGTAATATTCAGCTACGTTCTTGTGCCACAATTTGCTTGGGCATTTGCTAATTACATTGCTGGTTTTCATTGGTTCAGGTTCTATTATTTAACATGTTTCCTGGGATCTTCTATGTTATAATGGATTTATGATGGGAGTTTTTCCAAATATTCTATAATTGTAGCAGTAGAAAAATAAGATTGTAATATTAGTCAAAAATGGCTGCCAGAATAGAGGTCATCTAAAGAACCCCCACATACCTATGCCAAAAAAATCTGAAATTCATCAAGAAATCCAAGGAGAAACTTCATCAAGTGACATCTCTCATTCCAGGACTGCACAAAAGTCAACCAGAAGCCCATGGACAATCAGAAACAGGGTTGCTGGTTAAGTCAATACCAGTGTAGACAAATAAACCCAAGTAACTTGTGTGATCAGAACTATACCAGAGACACTTTGAGGCTGTAAGCCTTTATGTCCAGAGCCATAAGAAGAAAGGACTTCCACAAAAAAGTCTTATATTACTTAAAATGTACTAGTAAACTCTGCTATACTCTCAAAAAAAAAAACAAAAAACCAACCCAACCAGACAGAGGACCATTGAAATCGTTTAAAACATGCGAAGAAAAGAAGGGAAGGCGTTTCAAAAGGAACCACAGTCAGGCAAGACAATTTTGAAAGAAAACTGTAAAATTTATTATGTACTTAAAAAAAGTAAAATTCACAGTTCCCAGATGAAATTCTATTTTCATATTCTGCCGTCTGGATGATAATATTCATTTTGTTGTTGTTGTTAAGGTCGGGACGAAAAATAAAATGATTGATACTGGACTTCCAAAGACTTCCTTATTATACATTTGTATTCTAATTTTAAGAACTTCTCATAGTCATGCTTTCTTCCTTTGAATTTTTTTTCCATACACTATGCATGTATTATAAAATGACTCACATGGCTCTTCTAGGTAGAACCCCCCCCCCAACAAATAGTAATGTGATTTCGTATGAACTGTTCAATAGCAAAATAAGTGGATGGAAAAAGGTATTTAAAGATGAGCCTAGAAGTCTGCCCACCTCCCTCAAATATTCCTTGATTGGTTGTACGAGTCACTAGGCTAGATGCTGCACAGTGCAAAATTTCATGAGAAAAGACATAATTCCTATCCTTGAAGACCTTAAAGATCAATGTCAACGAGCACATCTGGAGAAATTCTCTATCTTTTTTACTTGGATGACGACTCCAGCATTCTAACACCTTGGAAATCAGGGGTTAGAGGAATGGGTTGGTAAATCACTTTAATGAAAAGAAAATGAATGATGAAACCATATGTGTGGTAGAAAGACTTATAGCACTGGTACTGATAAAGAAGGCTGGTATTTGCTATGTTGTTATATGCTAATTGTTTGTAGCAGGCTATTTTTGTAAATAGGGCAGCTAGATGGCACAGTAAATAGAGCCCCAGGTCCTAGAGTCTCTCTTCCTGAGTTCAAATCTGGTCTCAGACACTTAGCACTGTGTGACCCTAGGCAAGTCACCTAACCCTGTTTGCCTCAGTTTCCTCATTTGTAAAATGAGTTGGAGAAGGAAATAGCAAAGCACTCCAATATATTTGCCAACAAAACCCCAAATAGGGTTACAAAGAGTTAAACATGACTGAAAAACAACAAAACAAACTTTTGTATGTACTTGTCATATTTGTAGGGACTTGATTTGCCACATACCTATCTGAGCCCATCGCTATATGGCCTTCAGTTAAAGGAGGAAGAGTATGGTTAGGTTAAGACTACCACAAAAATAACAGTAGTAGGGGCAGCTAGGTGGTGCAGTGAATGGAGCACCAGCCGTGGAGTCAGCAGCACCTGAGTTCAAATCTGGCCTCAGACATTTGACACTTACTAACTGTGTGACCTTAAGGAAGTCACTTAACCTTGATTGCCTTGCCTTCACCCCTCTGAAAAAAATAACAATATTAATAATGGTATACTCATACTATACTATACTCATCTGCTTTTCTCTCAAGAAAATCATTGTATTATAGAAATAATATATTTGGGAGATGATGGGAATAAACTCAGAATAAAGGTGCTTGATATTGTAACGTGAACAAGGATTGAAGTATCTTCATTACCAGAATACTTTACAAGGGATACCAATGCAACAGACCCAATAACACCAAAATACTTGGAATCTTAAATGAATAAGCAAAAATAAATGAACAATGAGTAGATAATACAAAATACAAAAGAAACCTCTTGGCAAGAGACAGGTGATGCAGCTTTTTAACTTAAAAAACTGTTTATAAGCCAAAAGCTGAAAAAATTTATGGGAATATTTACTCTCCATAATTTTAAAGCAGGAAAAAAATGACTCTCTGCACATTTCATTTAAAGGGCCTATTAACACCAACTGCCTGTATAACATAAGATAATAGTTTTTGTATTTTTTGATGGCCTACTATGTTCTGGCCCTGTGTTAGGCCTTGAGAAGGATACAAAAGTGAATAGGATGTGGTTAATCTAAGGACTTAATTGTCTAATGAATAAGACCTATATTCTAATAACTTTTTAAAGGATTGCTAAGAATTAGATGATAAGCCTGAAGAAACATTGCAATCTGCATCTTTGGAGGGAGCATTCACTTTAGTGAGGTCTCAAATCCTTCAGCATACCAAAGTAAAAGCATAGGAAAAGCATACACATCTCTATGAGTGTTCCCAGGAGGAAGCAAATATCAGACCAGCAAGGGCTACTGGGAAAGGGTGGTGCCCAGTTTTGGTTTTGTGAGATAGGAAAGATTTTGCAGATGGAGATGAGATAATGCTTTCCAGGCATAGAGAGTGTGTGAGGGGAGGCACAAAGAGAGGAAATGTCAGAGAAGGCTTGGAAAATGGCAAATAGTTCAATGACTAGATGACCATGTCAAGTGATGTATGTAAAGGGTATGACATAAGAAAGTTTGGTCCCAGCTTATGAAGGGCCTCAAAGGATAGGCTAACAAATAAGGTTTTTATTCTATAGAAAATATTGGAGTCATTGGAAGTTTTTAAGCAACAGAGTAGCATGCTGGGAACGTGGGAGATACTCAAAACACTTCTTTCTCTGGGTGTCATTTTTCTTCTGAAGGGATTGTCTTATCTTTAGGTGACTTCTGCTTCTGATATTTTGTGATTCTAAATCATTGCTTTAAAATATATTGTGATTCCCTATCACAATGAAATATAAAAGTTTATCATCACTGTTATCTGAATTGTGAAAAATTAAAGACTTAGAAGGTAAGAAGAATAAACTGTTTTTTTGTAGAATTAAAATGTTACAATAAAATATAGAATTCCCGATTAGACATTTAAATGAGAATTTAAAGCTTCATTTAGGTGAATTTACCTGAAATCAAATGAGCTGACTGCCCTGGTTAGTGGAAATGACTCTCCTGAAGTGACCATATGTATTGAAATTCACATTCTTTAGAGTTACAATTATGTAAGACATGATAACTGGTTCTTACCCAATGGAAATAGACAATGCGAACTTGAATAATCAGGTTCTTTAGGTGAAGTTAATTATCCAAACTAATCAAGACCTAGTTGTTTTAGGTCAAAGGTCCCTTTAATACTAAAATATCTCGTAGCTATTGTCCCAACCATTATCTTAACCCCTTTCTCAGCTAAAATTTTGGAGAATTTTTTCCCCATTGAAACATCTTCATTTACATGAAGTAATTTTTTGGGGAAATTGGCTAACCTAACTGAAAAATATGTTGTAGCTAACTTTGCTGACATATATCTATTCTGTAGAATGAAGAATGCTTATGCATATGTTAACTTTCTAGCTATGTGATGCTTCTGCAATGGGAAAATAATTTGAACTCCCAATTTCCTGACAACAAACTACCACAGTAACATGCAAAATCTCAAATAAGCATTTACATTCCAAACTAGAGTTAGAACTTATACTTAGGTTTGGTTAAATAATTTTGCTTAAACTTCAGAATTCTTTTTGTCCCCTTGCATGGCAGCTACTTAAATGAGAATTAAAAATAGGATCCTCTGAAGTGCATACTTCTTTATTCTGCCAGCGTAGGGCTGCCCACAGAGCCTGGTTTTGATGTCTCTTTTAAAATTTGCCACAGGCTTTGCTCTTGAGTCCTAGATAAAGAGCAAACTGCCAGTTATCTTTGAGGAAAAGAAGGTTTGCGGGGTATAGAATAGCATAAGGAATTTTCATCATTCCTAATGCAAAATATTCACTCCCCACCCTTGGATGGAATTTCAAAGAATTTGAAATTGTATTACCACTTTGTCCTATGATTATCATCTGTAATTAATACTTGCATGCATTTATTTTAACTGTAGGATAAATCTTAGAATCTTAGAGTTTGAGACCTGGAGGGGACTTGAGAAATTGTCTAATCCATTCTATTTATTTTTCCCGTGTATCTGCTATTCTCTTATGTCACCCCTTCCATGAAGGGTTTCTCACATGTCTAGCTCGTTGCTGTCACCTGGAAAATCTGGGAACTTCACATTTGACACAACACAATATGTTATTATCAGTTCCCCTCTCAAGCACCGTGTTTACAAAGCTCAGAGAATGAGAAACTTATTTATAGGTTAAAGAAAACAAATAGACCTCTTATGAAAAAATATTGATATTCATCAATGATATCTGTGGTGTTGCCTCTGGTAATTCTTCTGTGTTGGTGTCAACCTCAGCTCTTCATAGTACCCAAGCACTGGAACTGATTATACCACCTACTGTTCCTCAAATGTATAGGCCCTCCATATTGTTCTACCTGCAGTTATCCATAATTCCCATCTAGCCTCAGACACTTAGTAGCTGTGTGACCCTGGTCAAGTCACTTAACCCTGTTTGCCTCAATTTTCTCTGAGTTTTATCATCTGTGAAGTGATCTGGAGAAGGAAATGTCAACCCTCTCTAGTGTCTTTGCCAAGAAAACCCAAATTGGGGTCACAAGGAATCAGACACCACTGAAATGACTGAACAACAATTACTTGGATACAGGAAGGCTTGGGTTCAAGTACTCCCTCTGTTATACTGGTTGTATAACCCTGGGCAAGTCATTTACACTTCTCTGTGCTCTAGGTAAATCTTGAAAACTTTAAATTACAGAGTAGGTGCTGACCTGCATCAATGGAGGGAATTGCTTCTGGGAAAGTTCCTTATACCACTGAAATCACAGTTTTACTCACCATTCTTACCACAATAAGCTTTTCTCCATTTAGGGTATGCTGGAACCATAACACTTTATAGGTT
This sequence comes from Gymnobelideus leadbeateri, assembly GCA_011680675.1. Taxonomy (NCBI): domain Eukaryota; kingdom Metazoa; phylum Chordata; class Mammalia; order Diprotodontia; family Petauridae; genus Gymnobelideus; species Gymnobelideus leadbeateri. The sequence continues at coordinate 21,794 of WOXC01004031.1, forward strand.
CTGAAGTGTGTTTTTTTTTTTTAAATTAATTTATTAGTTTAGTTTCAGTTGACAAGATTCAATTCCATAGTTCCTTGATTTTCAAATTTCCTTTACTTCCCTCCCCCCTCCCCTCATGACATCATATAGTACAGTATAGGGTCTGCAAATGCATTCATATTAAACATTATTCCAATTACAAGGGCATATTGTACTAGGTGGGATGAAAGATGGTAAGGAAGAAGTACAACCAAACAATGAGAAGAACAAGATCATTTAGTTTGCTTCCATCAGGATTCAGGCTCAGTTCTTTCTAGTTATATCTCTGGATGGCACATTTCTCACTTTCTTGAGTCATTCGGGATTAACTTATATCACTGCATTGCTAAAAAGAGTCCAGTCTGTCATAGTTGTTCGTCACAGATATGGTATGTCTGTGATTGTATACAAATTTCTTCTGAGTCTACTCTTCTCGCTCAGCATCAGTTTGTATAAGTCTCTCCAGGTAATTATGAAATCCGTCACCTCCTCGTTTCTTATAGCACAATAAAATTCCATTACATTCATATACCACAACTTGTTTAGCCATTCCCCAATTGATGGGCACTCCTTTAGTATCCAATTCTTTGCGACCACAAAAAGGGCTGCTAAAAATATTTTTGTACATATGGTTCTTCCTCCCACTACTATGATCTCTTTGGGATATAACCCTAGGAGTGGTATGGCTGGGTCAAGGGGTATGAAATTATTTATAATCCTTTGGGCATAATTCCAGATTGCTCTCCAGAATGGTTGGATAAGTTCACAACTCCACCAGCAATGTATCAGTGTTCCAATTTGTCCACATCCTCTCCAGCATTTGTCACTTTCTTGTTTGTCATCTTAGCCAATCTGACTGGAGGGATGTGGTATCTCAAAGTTGTTTTGATTTGCATTTCTCTAATTAATAGTGATTTAGAGCATTTCTTCATATGCTTATAGATATCTTTAATTTCTTTCTCTGAAAATTTCCTGTTCATATCCTTTGACCATTTTTCAATTGGGGAATGACTTGTATTCATATAGATTTGGCTCAATTCTCTATAAATTTTAGAGATGAGTCCTTTATCAGAGACACAGGTTGTAAAAATTCTTTCCCAATTTCCCACCTCCCTCTTGATCTTGGTTACATTGGCTTTGTTTGTGCAGAAGCTTTTCAATTTAATGTAATCAAAATTATCCATTTTGCATTTTATAATGCTCTCTAATTCTTGTTTGGTCCTAAAATCTTCCCCTCTCCACAGATCTGTCAGGTAAACTATTCCTTGCTTTCCCAAATTGCTTACAGTATCATCCTTTACACCTAGATCATGCACCCATTTAGACTTGATTTTGGTATATGGTGTTAGATAGTGATCTATGCCCAGTTTCTGCCATACTGTATTGGTTCTGAAGTGTTTATAGAGGAAACAGAAATGGTACCAAATAGAACAAAGTTGGGGAAAACAGTTGATTGGATTTAGTACAAGATAACTTAAAGGTCTTCCTGCCCTAGGACTTTTGGGACACTGTGTGTACCTGTAATGTTAATGGGGTTTAAGATCTTCCCAGCCCATAGATAGGCCTCACTGTGGAGCCCATTAAGGGAAGCTTGCTTAGGAGAGGCTTGCTTGCAGGAAGGCTTTCACACCGTTTGTTAATTTCTAATTAGGCGCTGAGTCATGAGAGTAGTGATACCCTCTGGCTCTAAAAAGTGACATATACACACACATATATATATAAGCATTTTGCTTTGGGGACTCACTCATTGGAAGAGTGTTCTTGTGATTTGACCAAATGAGACTCTGGTTAGCTGTTAAGGAGCCCCCCAGCTTTGAAAAACCCAGATGTTGGTGTTTCTCTCTCTGGTAACTATGTATGTATTGCCTTGGTCAAACACTTGGATCTGTTGATCTGTGCTAATTTCTCAGTTAGAAGCCCTGTCTATTGGTATTTATTTCTCTACTTATATTTTCTTTGTTTGGATTTTCTCTGGAGTTCAGGGTGCTGATTTTTCCCCTGAACTAATGAATATAATTTTAAAAGATTGTTGACCCTTTAAACAGCTATCTTTCCAAGTAAAGCAGATATAAGAACCTGTGCTAGCAGCCATCCTGCGTATGACAATGTGGTTGCTGCTACAGTACTGTGTGTCTGAGTGTGTATACAAAGTATGCATACATATATAATATGTGCATATATTATATATATATATACACATACATTTTAAATATATATGTATATGTAATGGAAATGCAGATTTAAAGATCTTCCCTGCCCCTAGCTTAAGTGCACCTGGAGCTTGTGGTGGGAGGCTTGTTTTTCAGGAAAGCCCACTCCTTGATACTTTGTGATTGGGCAGTGGGTCAAGGAGGTTGTTACAATCTTTGAGCCAGGAGAAGGCTATATAAACTCTGATGAGAGGCTTTGCTTTGGGGCTCACTTTGAGAAGTGTTGTGTGATTTGACCAGATGAGACTCTGGGAAGCCGTTGTTGAGATCCCCCTGGCTTTGAAAACCCAGATGTTGATGCTTCCCTCTCTGGTAACTGTGATTTGGTATTGATATAATGATTGGACAGTTTGGAAGCCTGTCTGTTTGATCTGTAAGTTCTGTAACTCTGAAGTTCGGGGTGCTGACCTTTTTCCCCTGAACTAGGTAATACATATTTGTTTGATTAAAGTAAGCTTGTTAACCCATTTTGAGTTGCTTTCCTTTTGAAAAGCAGATCTAAGAACTTGTGATGGCAGTCACCCGGGGGATATTGGGGTGCTTGCTGCTACAGTATATATGTATATATATATATATATATATATACATATATACTATAGTGTACACACACACACACACACACATACACACAAAACATCTATCCTGGAGGGGAGCCTGACTCTGAGGGTACTGAGGAACTTATTTACAAGCCATAGAAGCAGCCAAAAAAGTTTATTAATGTACAAAAGTGGTGCAAATATTTGTCTTGGATACTTATGAAATTGTTTCAAGTATACTTTCCTTTTTCTCTGTTTCCTTGCAGGAAGCTTGGAATGAATTTTGACTTTTTAAATGATCTGTAGTGTTTAGATATACTATTTAATGCACTTTTTAAAAAAATGAAATGGAACATAGGGTGACTGCATGCCATCAGGGTTAAGAATCATTAAAAAAACCAAACTGCCCGTGTCACTCAGATGTCTGTGTGTACTCCTTCGTGAGTCACACTTCTGACAGTCATAATTCCTTCCGATTCAAGCTACCAGGAGAGGATGTTACAGAGATAATGATAACTAGCATTTACACAGTGCTTTAAGGTTTGCAAGGAATTTTACATGTTATCTCATTTGGTCTCCACAATAGCCTTATGAGGTAGGTAATATCCACATTCTACAGATGGAGAAACTGAGTCTCAGAGCAGTTAAGTGATCTGTCCAGGGTTCATTGCAATTGTCTGAGGTAGAATTTGAAGAGGGCTTTTCCTGACTTCCAAGTGTAGCACCTCTGTTCACTGCACCACCTAACGGTTGAAAGATACCATGAACAATCTCAGTATTTCTCCCCTGCTAGTGTGGAGATGGAACCACTTCCCCTGGCATTTAAGGAAGCTCAGTATAGATTGAAAGCTGCTCTCCCTGAATTTTACAGTGTTACTAAGAGACTGTCACATTTAGACCCCTCCTTTGCCATGCTGGTGGTTCAGCTCAAATTCTCCAGGAACTTAGGTCAGTGCCTAAAATAACCTGACTAGTTGTCAGGGGGGCAAATGTTGAGCAAAATTCCAGTCTCTGTCTGTGATCCTTGTGACTGAGGAGCTGAAACATTATGGTAGTTTCTAATACACAGAAGGGCCTTTGGGTCAAAACCTGATGTGCCTCCTAAGTCTGTGTGTTAGACATTAGGGATTTGATTCTTTGTCTCTGAAATAATGGCAGCTGACTCAGCATTGGACCTGAGATGGGTCACCCTGTCTAAGGCTCCTCTCTCTTGCTTTTAATATATCATCCGTTTGTGGAATTACTAGTCGAGACCAGTGGCTTTGTTAAGGGAAAAAAAACTAGAGGCAACTCATTTAGAACAAAGCTGTGGTTGGAGCCCCTTTTTTCTCCTGCACAACTCAGGTAGGACTCAGTTTGCTTTGAAATTCTGTATGAAATGTAGAAGGATTTTAAAATTGGCCATTGGATCCTGTGGAGTTTGACAGCAAATTCCATAAAGGCCTTTCTCAAGCAACCCTTCTTTATGGGTTAGATTGCATTTCATGCCATAAATCTGATAAACATGTGGAACTGTGTGGTCCTAGTTAAGCCATTTTAGCTTTCTAGACTCAGTTTACTCATTTTGTAAAAATGACTTGATTAGTATAGGTCATCTCTAAGAGGCCTCCCAGCCCTGAAGGTTTGTGAATCTATAAATGGTTTCTTAGATTCTAAGATGGCAGGAGGAACAATAAAACTCACTTATGTGTAGTTTATCTGACAGTAAACATCTTAAAAAAAAATAATTTGTCTCCTCCCCCACTCCCATTTACCTTACTTGAAACTTTATCTAAGAAAAACAAATGTGTAAGTGGTTTATCTTTGCAGAAAAGGATTTAGAGAGAATATTAAGACTTTTCTCGAGTTCAATTTTCAGAATGTGTGATTTTCATATATTTTTTTTGTCAACTAGAGTTTGGATCTCACTTCCTTCTTTTCTAAATACTTCTGGAAAATGTTCAGCTGACCATGTGATATATCAGTGTAATTAACATGAGCTTCTATACTGGTATTATTCCTCCAGCTCAAACTTGGCCCTACATTGTTGGGTATCAAATTTAATTATGGCTTTAAAAAAGCCTGTCATCTAAAAATAACTGTGGGTGTTGTGTAAGGTGACATCCTTAGAACATCCGCTTGAGCAGATTATTTTATTAAGTGGCTGTTTAACCACACAGGTGTAGATTATTTCATACAATAAATCAGTTTCTTAAAAAATTTGTTTAACCATACATGATAGAGTATGCTAATCATCCCAGCTAGTGGGGAAACTGAGGTTAGAGAATCTCTTGGGTTCTGGAGTTCTGAACTGTAGTGGACTGTGCTGGTTGGGTGTCTGCACTGTATGGCACCAACATGCTGAGCCCCTGGCACCTGGAGGCCACTTGGTTGCCTAAGGAGAGTTGAGTCAGCCTAGGTTGGAAACAGAGCAAAACTCCCATGCCAATTAGGTAAGGTTAAGCCTGTAAATAAACCTGGGCAATGTAGGGGGAATCAATATTTAATAAAAATTAATTACACATTTGATACATCATATTACTATAACATATTATTATATTATGTCACTATATCATATATTATAACAATCAATATAACATAATAAAACAGTTATGTAATACAATATTATTATGTTAATTATTATGGCAAGAGAATCAATAAAACTCACTTATATGTAATTGACAGGAAAAGTTTTTTTTTTAATAATTTGCCTCTTTACCCTTCATTTACTTTGCTTAAAGCCTCATCTAAGGTGAAAAAAATGTGTAAGCACCTGTCTTTGCATAAAGGATTGAGAGAAAACATTAACACTTTCCAGTGTTCCCTTTCTAGAATATGTGATAATCATGTTTTTTCTAAACTAAAATTCAGATCTTACTTCCTTCTTTTCTAAACATTTCAGGAAAATGTTGAGCTAATTTTGGAGTGTATTAGTACAATCAAAATGAGATTCTCTAGTGTCATGGTTATAATAACAATAAGGTGTCACACTACAGAATTCAACCAGTTTTGAAGAATAATCACTTATTAAAAATAAAATAAATGTTTAAATGAAATCATATTTTAAATGCATTTGGTGAAATTACCATAAATAATATGTGACATTTTCTTTTCAAAGATATAGTATTATAAATATTACATATAAAATATTTTACATTTTTGTGAAGCAAATCACTTCATTTTAATTTAACTAATTTGAGGGGGGAGGGAAATAGTAAGTTTTCTTAAGTTGAGATATACCTCTTTTTCAGGTAATGATACCTTCTTTGCTTTTCATTACAATGCCTGTAAGAATTTTAGCTTTATTGGGGCGGCTAGGTGGTGGAGTGAATAGAGCACCAGTCCTAATGTCAGGAGGACCTGAGTTCAAATCCAGCCTCAGATACTTAACACTTGCTAGCCCTGTGACCTTGGGCAAGTCACTTAACCCCAATTGCCCTGCCTTCCCCCTGCAAAAAAAAAAATAATTGAGAGATCTGGGGCATATGTTGTCCAACACCTGAGACTGAGTATGGTTAGTATTCATTGGTGAGGAATTCCTGGAAATAAGAGTTAAAATCTCAAAGGTGGAAAGTGTGTGTTTGGGAAAACTAATAGTCTGACCCTTAAAACAAAATATAAATACTGATTCTCATGTCGAAATTGTAACCTTTGATATTTCACCTATTTCATTTCATAGGAAATAAGTGGGAGTTAAGTATTATCAGTTTAAATAGGACAGGCATTAAGTTTAAAACATGTTATTCTCATATCCTGGGAGGAAATCCAGTAAGCAGCTGCTAATGCCCTTATTTCAGTTTTTAACTTTTCTGCCTTATCTTACTCAATTACTTAGCTTTTCTGCCAAACGCCACCCACTGTATTTACTAGATCCGGTGATCACAGCCACACATCCCTCAAGGCTGAGAAATGATATCCAAAAGTGTTTGTTGTGTTTCCAAGTGGGTTTACGCTTTTGGCTAGTTGACCAGTGACCAAATGTACCTCCTCTTTCAAGGGTATCTCTGTACCTGCTATCTCACTTTAGTGTTAGAAAGATTTCCTTTGAGGCATTAGATGGTTCTCTGGAACTGTTGACTGGATCCTCTCCCCTGATTCGTACTGCTAGAAACCACCCCAAAGCTCCTGCAAGGTGAGTAATTGCCATAGGATATTATTTTTGAAGGAGAGTTTATTTGTCTTAGAACCAAAAATCTTAGCTCTTCAATTTAAATGCTTTGTGATTTCAGACACATTGTTTCATGTCTGTGGGCCTCAGTTTCCTCATCATAAGGACAACTAGGTTGTGCAGTGGACTTTGAGAGCCAGGCCTGGGGACAGAGTGACTTGAGATGAAATTTGGCCTAAAACACTTACTAGTGTGTGACCCTGGGCAAATCACTTAACTTCTATTTGCCTCAGTTTTCTCATATATAAAACAGAAATAATAGCAGATACCTTCCAGGGTTATTGTTAGCATCAACTGAGATAGTATTTACAAAGCACTTAGCACTGAACCTGTCACATAATAGGTGCCAATAAAAGTTACTATTATTATTATTTCTAAAGAGATGACCTCAGACTAGGTAACCCTGGTATAGTAGACAGAGAACTGTATTTGGATTCAGAGGACGAGGATTCTAATCCCATCATAATCCCTCTGCAGTTTAATCCCTCAAATCTTGGGCAAATCATTTAACCTCTTGGGGCTTCAGTTTTCTAGTCTATAAAGTGAGTGGATTGGACTGGATGGTTTCTGAGGCATCCCTCTATGCCTCCCAGCTTTGAATCCATGATTCAATAATCCTAGGCCCCTTTAAATCTTTTGGAGCTCGGACATTCCATGAGTCTACAAGATAAGAAGAAAGTTAACAGCTCTGTTGTGCCACAGTATTAGACTCAGCCATTTTTCTGCAGTCTTATAGTTGTAGTGATGATGATGATGATGATGATGATGATGATGATAGCAGCTAATATTTATAAAATGCCTTAAATTTTGCAACACATTTTTAGATATGTTATCTCACTTGATCCTCACTTTAGCTCTGAGAGCCTGGCTGTAAACAATTTCCCAATTCTCCAGAGCAGAGCTTTTGTTTTTGTTTGTGTGGGTGTTAGGGAGAAGATGAGATTTGAAGGGAATTAAGTGGAATGGCAAGATTATGTGTCTTTTGCATTCATGATTCCTTATCTTCTAGTCCAATAATAACAAATTAAAAAATAACTTTGCTACTCACAGGATCATTCGCATTTGTGCTCTCAGGAAATAAAGGGTAGAATATACAGCAAATTGCTCAACTCTAAAATATTTAGTTTAATTGAAAGAAATCAGTCTATTTAGATTAGTTGGTTAGCAAACCAAGCTCATGAGACTGACGCCATAGTTTCTGTGCCAGCTAGCTTCCTTGGGTCTGTGGCCATGAAGGCCTGAACCCTGATCCTTAAGCCCAGACAGCTGTCTCACAAATGTGTGCTCTTGGTCACGAGAGTCTGTGAGCAGACTAGCACAAATTCCTCAACGCTCCTAGAAAAACAACCTGCTGATGGAGGGTTGCTAGTCTCATCTTCAAACACAGAGGAGAGCATATTACACAAGAGAATGATGATATTCCTAATGTCAATTACTGCAATAGATGAGATAATTGTTTCATCCTCTTCCTTTGTTAATATTAAATGAATCACTTTACAGAAGAGAGTAAATTATAAGAATTTCGCCATCAAATCTCAATTCTTTTCACTCAGTTTTTTAAAAAATAATTACGGTATTTAATTTTTTTTTTGGAGGGGGAAGGCAGAGCAATTGGGGTTAAGTGCCTTGCCCAAGGTCCACACGGCTAGTAAGTGTTTTGTGTCTGAGGCCAGATTTGAACGCAGGTCCTCCTGACTCCAGGGCCGGTCCTCTATTCTCTCTGCACCACCTACCTGCCCCCTTTTTTGATGGCAAACTATCAAAAACTAAATTTATGGAGGAGTTTATAGTCTAACCAGTTGAGAAAAATGCATTTAAGATTTTTGTTTGTTGTCAACTCTAGTGACTGTTACCTTTAGCAGCAAACATAAACTCCTGTGTTGGTCATTCAGAGCCCCCTACAACCTTGAATCAGCATGCCTTTCCAGACTTATTACATAGTAAGCCTAGCCCATGCCCCTGTCTGCGTCCTGTTGTTCAGCCATTTTCCAGTCACATTGGACTCTTATCACCCCATTTGGGGTTTTCTTGGCAAAGATTCTGCACTGGTCTGCCACCTCTTTCTCCAACTCATTTTACAGATGAAGAAACTGAGACAAACAGGGTTTAGTGACTTGCCCAGGGTCACACAGCTACTAAGTGTCTGAGACCAGATTTGAGCTCATGACTGCGGGCCTGGCACTCTATCCACTGTATCGCCTAGCTGCTCTTTATAATACCCTGCATTTAATCAACCTACTTATTCTTTATCATATACTGCAGTCCATTCCTCAATTCCATGTTTTCCCATGCCTAGAATGATGTCCCTGGCACCTTTATCCCTTAGAATTCCTAACTTCCTTCAAAGATAAACTTAAATATCAGCTTCTACATCAGGGTCCACTTGGAGTCTAGGAAATTGCTTTTAAAAAAGGTGTGTGTGTGTGTGTAAGTCTGCTTGTGTGTGCATGCACACGCAGAAATATACGTACCATATACACACAGGCGTGGCTCCTTTTGTTGCACTCCACTTTATTGTACTTCACAGATATTGTGAGGGTTTTTTTTTTTTTTGCTTTGTTTTGTTTTGTTTTGTTTTTACAAATTGAAGGTTTGTAGAAACCCTGCAGCATCTCTATTTTTCAAAAAGCATGTGTTTACATTGTGTCTCTTTGTCATAGTTTGGTAATTACCATAATATTTCAAGCTTTTTCATTATTATTATATCTGTTATGGTGGTCTGTGATCAGTGATCTTTGATGTTACTATTAAAATTCTTTGGGAGTGCCATAAGCCACGCCTGTATAAGGTGGTGAAATAAGTGGATAAATGTGTGTGTTCTGACAGCTCCAATGACCCGCCACTGTCCCCCCCCCCTCTCATTCTCTCTCTCCCCCCCACCCCCTTTCTCTCTCTTTCTCTCTCGCTCTCTCTGTCTCCCCCTCCCTCTCTCTCCTTGGGCCTCCCTATTACCTGAAGACTGTTACATAAACCTAATTGGTAAAGCAGTGGCAGGTTTTGAAAGGATTAACTCCAATTTTGAAAGGTTTATTTTGGGCAAATGCTATCAAACAGCATTTCATGCTACAGAGAAATCTTTCATGAAGAGTCAATCAACGCAGCAAACTTAATTGTCTTTTTAAAAAAACTTGTCATTCTCCCCCCAAAAAAAATTGTTACAGCCACCCCAACCTTTAGCCACCACTCTTATCAGTCACCAGCCATCAACATAGAGGCAAGAACCCTCCACCAGGAAAAAGATTAAGATTCCTTGGAGGCTCATATGATGGTTAGCATTTTTTAGCAATATTTTTTAATTATGGTATGTACATTTTTTTTAGACATAATACTATTACACACTTAATAAACTACAGTGTAATATAAACTTAATTTTTATATATACTGAGAACTTACAGAATTTGTGTGACTTTCTTTATTGCTGTATTAGCTTTATTGCAGTGGTCTGGAACCAAATCTGCAATTTCTCAAACACATATCTAATTAACTCACTTCTAGAGTACATGTGTATATGTTTTATATATGTATGTATGTATATATATGTATATATATACACACACAAATACATATATATACACATATATATGTATATATACACACATACACCTACATACATACATACAAATGGGGCAACGAGGTGGGACAAATTTGGAGTCAGACACTTATTAGCTATGTGGCCTTGGAGAAGTCACTTAACCCAGTTTGCCTCAGTTTCCTCATCTATAAATGAGCTTGAGAAGGAAATGGCAAACCACTCCAATATCTTTTTTTTTTTTTTTGCTTTTTGGAGGGCAATTGGGATTAAGTAACTTGCCCAAGGTCACACGGCTAGGTTTTTGTTTGTGTGTGCGTTAAGTGTCTGAGGCCAGATCTGAACTCAGGTCCTTCTGACTCCAGGGCCGACGCTCTACTCACTGCGCCACCTAGCCGCCCCACCACTCCAATATCTTTGCCAAGAAAACCCCAAATGGGGTCATGAAGAGTTGGACACGACTGAAAAACAATAGAACAACAAGACATGTGCATGTTGTTTCCTCTTACAGAATTTAAGTTTCTTGAGGGGGAGGACACCTTCCTTTTTGCTTTTTAATCCCTAGCACAGTGTTCATCACTGCTTAATAAATGTTAGTTAATTGATTACTTACTCTTTCATGTTTGTACATTCTCCCTTTAAAATGTCATAAAAATCCTGAGATGTGCATCAGAAATTTCATATTCATAATTCCAGGGGTGCTATGGTCATCTGTCATCTTCCAAGTTTTATTTTAAATTATTAAGCTTCTTTAAGTTTGATGTGTGACTGAGTATCCATAATTAGGATATAATAACCAATTTTCTAGTCATGCAATGTTGCTAGTTTTTTTAATCTCCCTCTTTCTTCTTTCTTTTTCTTCTGTCTTCATCTTTCTGCTTTTTTTCTTCATTTTCTTCCCTTTTGTTCCTCCTCTTTTTTCTTCTCCACCTCCTCCTTATTCCTTATTCCAACAAAATTGATAATAGAGGGGAGATATTGGTTCTTTAAGCAGAAAACATTCTAGTTGATAATATTTGTTAGAGAATTCATTTCTTTTAGACTTATTTTTATAAGTGTTAAATAAATATCTCACTACCTTGCAGCAGTAATTACTTTCACATTAAGGCATGATACAGCAGTGTAGAAGGTAAGATGTCCAAGTAGGCCTTGATTTTCTGCCAGATTGTTTGGTCGGATGTAAAACATGGGCTGAGGGGGGCGGCTAGGTGTCGCAGTGAGTAAGAGCACCGGCCTCGGAGTTGGGATGACCCGAGATCGAAACTGGCCTCAGAAAATGAGCACCCACACATAAATGATGACTAGCTGTGTAACCTTGAGCAAGTTACTTAACCCCAATTGCTTAAAAAAAAAAAATGGGCTGAGGCTGGGTAGGCATAGAGATCCCATAGGGAAGAATTAAACCCTGTCTTCTCACTCCAATGCCATCACTTGTTCCACTTACTCTAATTTCCTATCATTTATACTATTCTTCTTCACTACAGAAGCAAAAGGGAACCACAGAAGGCTAAGGAGTATTTTATAGTTTTTGTTCTTTTCACAGGGTATGATTGACTCCCAAAATTTCACCCTCTGGTAGAAATCTTTCGATAATAATGAAATTATTTTTAAAGTTGGCTAAATCATAAAATCCATAGCCAGCTTATGATCTTAAGGTCAGAATGGACCTCAGAAGTCTAATCCAATCCCTGGGGGATGCGTAAATCACTTCTACAATATCCCTGATAAGTGATTTTTACATAGTCTTCTTGAACACTTTCAGTTACAGGGAGTTCATTTTCTTTTCAAATATCTATTACATTGACTGAAGTCTGCCTCATTGTATTTCTTTCAGCGCTCGTTTTGCCCTCTAGAGCTACATAAAGCAAGTTTAATAAAAAGTATAAACAGAATAAGTTTAATCTGTCTTTAATATGACAGTTTTATGTATATGTATATATATATATATATATATATTTAATTTCTGGCATTTTCTCTTCTTCCTACCACTGGTCCTATCTCTACACTGTATGTCCTCATTCCCTTCAATCTTTCCTCCTGTTAGTGTTTCAAGCCCCCTATCATTCTAATTATTCTGTAGTGGACTTGTTTCATTTTGTAAGTGTTCTTCTTAAAATTCACTGCCCAGAACTTAACATCTGCCCAGAACAGAATAGGGTGGGCTATCATCTCTGGACCATATATACTTCTATAGGTGCTACACATCATTATAGTGATAAAATCAAGATTAACTACTTGAAAAGATCATATCTTTCTTTACTATCAACATTTTTACCTTATTTGACTATGGTCTTTTAATAATTTCAATTAATTGATTATTAATTACTAAATTTAATAATAAAATTAAATATTAATTACTAATTTTAATAATAAAATAATCTTTTAACAATTGTTTTAAAAACAGTACCAATTTTACCAATTTTACTTTATCTTGTTAGCCAATAGATTTTCTAAGCTTTCTAGAATTTTTTCCTTAGCTAAAAATCATAACAAAAACTAAAATGGAAAAATTCACAAACCACAAATTTGAATCTTTAATATAAATAAATTCTCATAAATTTTTACAACTGGAAAGGGACCTCAAGGAATCACCTAATTAAACCCTTTACCTGCAGGAAGATGTTGTTTCGTTGTTTCTGTTGTGCCCAACTCTTTGTGACTCCATTTGGGGTTTTCTTGGCGAAGATATTGGAGTGGTTTGCCATTTTCTTCTCCAGCTCATTTTTACAGATGAAGAAACTGAGCAAACAGGGTTAAGTGGCTTGCCAAGGGTCACAGAGCTAATAAGTGTCTGAGGCCAGATTTGCACTAAGATATTCCTGACTCCAGGTCCGGCACTCTATCCTCTATGATGAGTTAGCACTATCCCCATTTTTTTTGGTAAGGTGACTGAGACCAAGAGACCCTGCCTAGGGTCACACAGCTTATTATTTTCCAATGAAAAAAGAGAAATAGAGAACTAAAATCTAGTTCTTCAGATTCCTAGTTGAGGATGTCTCCACTACACCACATTTTTTGCTTCTATTGCCCCTCCTTTGTTGACCCCTTGACCTCCTGATATAACCTATTTCCAAGGTTCTATTCAAATGCTAACCTTTGATGGCCTAGGACTTTTTATCTTGGATTTATTGGATGACTCCATAAAGTAGCAAACATATCTCATTGTTCTATTGAAAAAAAATACTTTTATACAGCCTCTTGAAGCAAATATTCCTTATTCTGGAATGGTTTTATTATTATTGCTATTTAAGGCATGGCATTATCATTTTATAGGGCTAATTTCCTTCAACATGCTAAAGTCGTGCATTGAATGAAGTAGAATAAAAACCCCACATTGAGCTTTATCAAATAAACGTATAAGTTGAATTTTATATCACAAGTAGTCTGCTTTTCTCAAGTCAGTTTTTTCTATTTTTTTTAAGTTTATTTTTAGTTTTCAACATTTACTTCCATAGGTTTTAAATATTTTCCCCCTCCCTCTCCAAGAGTCGATTTTTTCTCAAAGATGCTTAGGGTCTGAGAAGAGTAGGGTAAATAATATTACTGTTGAAATGATCAAATTGAAGGACCCAAATGCCCTGTATTAGTTCTCAGGTAAAAGAGGTTAATCTAGATATAGAAATTCATGAATAATGTTCCAAGTATCTTAGTGATGAATAATAAAGTTCAGGCAAATATTGATTGTAACATGTATGGTGTTCTGAGGCCACTATTCATTGAATCCTTGAAGCGCCTCTACAGACTGGTTATATAACTGCATCTTTTAGAATGTTGATTGCATCATTTAATTTAATTCAGTTTTAAATTTAATTTGATTTTTAAATTTGATAGATCCAGTTCTGGTTTCCTCTTGATTGTATAGATGAAATCATTTTAGTGATTGAATAAATGGATAGATGGGGGCGGCTAGGTGGCACAATGAATAGATCGCCAGCCCTGGAGTCAGAAGGACCTGAGTTCAGAGCCGGCCTCAGACACTTAATCCACACAAACAAAAACCTAGCGGTGTAACCTTGGGCAAGTTACTTAACCCCAGTTGCCCTAAAGGGGCGGCTAGGTGGCGCAGTGAGTGAGAGCACTGGCCTCGCAGTTGGGATGACCCAAGATCAGATCCAGCCTCAGAAAATGAGCACCCACACATAAATAATGACTAGCCGTGTAACCTTGAGCAAGTTACTTAACCCCAATTGCTTTAAAAAAAATAAATGGATAGATGACTAGTGTTTGATCATAGGCAGCTGTGCCTAGAGGCACAGCTGGAGGGCACTGAGTCTAACCGCATCATTTTATGGGATGGGGAAATTGCACCAGGACTTCCATTTGTCCAGAGAGAGACACACAAGTAGTAAGTCTGAAGTAGGATTTTAATTCAGCTCTTCCTGACTCTAAGTGAAGGTTTTAATCTGCTATCCCATCTACTTGCTGCTATGTAAGAGTATTTAAGTGTGTTCAATACATTAAATAAGTAATAATAATAAACACTCTATGAGAGCATATAGGTATACATTAATACATTAAACAAATAGTAATAATAAAAATAACTCACCTTTATGTAGCATTTTAATGTTTGCAAAGAGCCATACAAATATCTTATTTTATCCTCATGGCAACTGTGGGAGATAGGTGCTATTTTTAGCTCTATTTTAAAGATAAGGAAACTCACTCAATTTTCCCAGTTGCTCAAGTTGGATTTGAACTCATGTCTTCCTGTCTCCAAGTCGAGCACTCTATCCACTGTGTCCCCAAACTGCCTTTCAAGTGCCTAAAATAGTCAGGGTAACTGTATATGTTATATGTATACTGTCCATATAACAGTAATTATTATATGCTTATAAAGTATGATTAGTAATTAATCCGACCAATTTGTTTTAGAGTTAATTCAGCAAAATGAATGCTGTCCTCTTCAAAGTGGTCACTTTGGGAAGCTATATACATGCTCCAAAGGTTCCACCATTGCTCAAAACACTTTTGGAAATAAATATTATTTTGTAATTTCTTTTAGAACTTGAGATCACTTCTTTGGAATAGAGTTGATTGAGGTATATTATCATGTTTTGAGGGTGAATTTAATTTTGTAGTCAAGTCTGGTAAATAGAGTAGGTAAATAGGTTGTAATAGGACAGGTAGGTGGCACAGTGGAGAGAGTGCTGAGCCTGGAATCAGGAGGACTCCTCTTCCCTAGTTCAAATCCAGACTCAGACACTTCCTAGCTGTGTGACCTTGGGCAAGTCATTTAGCTCTGTTTGCCTCAGTTCCCTCATCTGTAAAATGAACTGGAGAAGGAAATGGCAAACCACTCCCATATCTTTGTCAAGAAAACCCTAAATGTAGTCAAGGAGAGTTGGATAGGACTGAAAAACGACTAAACAATGAACAAGTTATATATGAGTGACTGTAACAGGCAGATATCAGTATTGAAACTAATTTCTTTGGTGATACACGCTTGCTTTAAAGGTAAAATATTTCTGGTCATTGGATCCTATTGCAAAGAACCTTGAAATACAGAGTAAGGCATGGAATTTGGACTTTGTCCTGCAGACACTGAGGAGCCACTCAAAATTTTTTCAAGTATAACTGAGAGTAGCCTGATGAAAGGAGTATTTTAGGAAGATTAATCTGCCTGTGGTGTGCAGGATAGAGTAGGGGCAGCAGGGACACTGTATAATGCTGTCATGCTCTGGTCCTGGGTTTGGTGGAGGCCTCTGGTCTGGCAAGGACCATGACTGAACAGTACTACTCATGCTGATTAAATCCTTTCTTTGCTTGAGGAATGGGGAAAAGGGTAGCAGAGCAGCCCAGGTAAAGGTCAGGACTTTGGAGTGTCAAGCCAATATCAGGATATAAATATGTATGTCAACAGGTAGAATAGGGCCAGAAGAGTGTGAAAACAGAAAGTCAGGTCAAAGTGAGAGAGATACAAAAAGGTTTGAGAGGGCTTAGACTCAGTCAGCAAGTGTTTATTAAATGACTACTATGTGCCAAGCACTGTGTTACACACTGAGGATACAAAAAAGGCAAAAGGCAGACCCTGCCATCAAAGAGCTCACAGTATGATGGGGGAGAAAACATGAAAACAGTCAATGTCCAAACAAGCTATATACAAGATAAATGGGACCTAATTAACTAAAGGAAGACACCAGAATTGAGAGGTATTGGAAAAATCTCCCTTTAGAAGGTAGGATTTTTGCTGAGATTTTAAGGAAATGAGGAGACAGAGATGAGGAGGCAGGAGTTTTCCAGGCATGGGAGACAGAGAAAATGGTGGGAGTGTTAGGGATCATGGAGGAAGCCAGTGTCACTGGATGGAACAGTATGTGGTTGGGTTGGGGGTAGTGTAAAAGGTATAAGAAGACTAGAAAGGTAGAGTGGGGTTAGATTATAAAGGGATAAATGTGAATGCTAAACAGAAGATTTCTTATTTTATCCTGCAGGTGATAGGGAGCCACTGGAGCTTACTGAGTAGCAGGCATCGAAGGTGGTGGTCACATGGTTGAAACTGCACTTTGGGAAAATTACTTTTGTAGCTCAATGGAAGGTGAACTGGAGTGAGGAGAGGCTTGTCACAGGCACACCCATCAGTATACTATTGTAATAGCTTGATGAGGTATGAGAAGAGGAACTCAAGCCTCACTCAGGGCTTCAGGACATAAGGGTGCTCTAACAGTTAGCAGATGGGTGGGTGAATTAAACAAAGAAAATGTTTTCACTTGCTACCCTCGAGGATTTGTTGCCTGCTCCTGAGTTAAATATCCTAGGAATTGGAGTCCCATTTGCTTGAACTTTTATTTCTCCCCCTTGGTGAATGAATGGTTCTGGCACAAATGCTAGAGACTGATTCTTACTAATGTGGCTTGCTGGTTGGGGATCCTAGTAATAGATTTAAATGTCCTCAAGATATACTCTTACTCCCTGATGCAGCAAGTCCTGAAAGATTAAGCTCACAAAGTACTAGAAAAAAATGAAAATTCCCCACAAAAAAACAACCAGAGGGCTTCTCAGTATTAATGGCAGGTCCTTCTACTTAAGTTGTCTTCCATTCACTTCCCTCCTTGATTTTCTTAACACATGACATTCCATTACCCACGCCCAGGTTGTCTGCCTTGATTGGGGCACTTTCTTTTTATCTTTGCCTCTGAGGCCATTCTTTACCTCATTTCTTACCTAGCTTCAATGACTAGACGGGTGTTGCCTCAGTCAAACTGAGACAGCCAACATCTCCCACTGCATCCAGGGTCATCTCTAGTGTTCTCAATCTATATCTTGCCCCTGGACTCAGATGGCTTTGGAGAAAAAAGTGAGGCTGGTAACTTTGCACAGACTTCCCTCACTTAGATCCAGTTCACTTGTGAGTCTTGGCGTTACCTTCCTGGTATCATGGTCTTCTTGGAGAATGAAAGACAAAGAACAATTATCACAGTGCTTGGCACATAGTAAGAGCTTAATAAAATTCCTTGTTGGATTTTTTATTTAATTGGAACAAGGTTTTAGGGCCTCTGCAGATTCAGTTTAATGCACGGGGCCACCTGTTACAGGCCCCAAGACTTCAGCCACACTATGGTGCTACCGAGGGTCTGATAATCACTGCAGATTCTCAGCTCCCTGTTTTTTGTTTTTTGTTTTTTTGGAGGGCAACTGGGGTTAAGTGACTTGCCCAAGGTCACACAGCTAGTTTTTGTGTGAAGTGCCCGAGGTAGGATTTGAATTCAGGTCCTCCTGACTCTAGGGCTGATGCTCTATTCACTGTGCCACCTAGCCACCCCCTACCTTTTTTTTTCCTTTTCCCCAGGACCCACCCAGGGGAACAGGAGTACCCCTCTGGGGAAGTAGGGAGGTGAGTGAACTCCTTTTACAGGTTTTTCTCCAAGAATTCCAGTTTTTGTTTCTTAGGCCTGTTTAGGGAATGGATGTGATTCAAAGAATGAGGGCCTGTTGGACCAAACAAAATGCATAATTCCTGAGACATAGGTAAAGGAGGACAGAGACCCTAGAAGATGACCCGACACTGTCAGTACTAGGTGAGTTCTGTGATGTCTGATGCCAGAGAGGCACTTTGTCGGATGGCCCCTTACTCACATTCCTTCAGTTCTGTTGCTTGTAGGCAACGCAGAAATTGGTTACTCTTGTCTGTCAAGCGTTGCCTCAGTTTTGCCAAGTCCACCTTCTCGTCCCCAGAACCACCGGAAATGTAATGGATTGTAAACCCCAATGTGACTCATTCTGACCTATAGAGGTCTTGCTTCTTGAGTTTAGGGGTTCTGCCTTGCAAGGACCAACCATTGTTAGTCTTCACTGGTACTGGCCTGTTCCATATTTTATTGGCACGACTGCATGAGATTTAGAGGTAGCTAGGTGACACAGTGGAGAGCCTGGAGTGAGGAAAACTTGAGTTCAAATTACACCTCAAACACCAGCTGCGTGGCTCTGGGCAAGTCACTTAAAATCTCTTTCTGCCTCAGTTTCCTGAACTGCAAAGTGGGAATAATTGCAACTGTTTCTCTTTTTGTTGTGAGGATAGAATGAGTTAATATTTGTAAACCCTCTGCAAATTTTAAATGAGTTGGAGAAGTGCCTCCTCTCCCCAGTCTATCTAAACTTAGGCATAGAGTTCCTGGTCAGGATTTGCTCAGGGGGGAGAGACAGGAGCAGGTAGGCTTGCTTTATGTGTGGGTAAGAGATGCATAGATAACTTGCTTCCATCATAAACTCCCTTACTGTGTTCAATTGTTTTCAGTCCTGTCTTACTCCCTGTGACCCAATCTGGGGTTTTCTTGGCAATGATACAGGAGTAGTTTGCCATTTCCCTCTCTGGCTCATTTTACAGATGAAGAAACTGAGCTACACAGGGTTAAGTGATTTGCTACTATTTCCCTCACCTTTGGGTGGGCCGGGAATGTTACTGAGTTACACCCAAACTGCAGTTTAATCAGTCTCTTTTTCAAATTCCACATCTATTCTGCTAGTGTCAATAGGGACCAGACTTCTCCAAGATGTGTCCAATTCTAAAAATAGCTCATCCTTGACTGGATCTGTCAGAACCTTCTTAAGTGGATCCATCAACACTAACTATTCCTGTGTGACCTTGGACAAGTCACTTGCCTCGTTGTGCCTTAGTTCACTCAGCCATAAAAGGAAGGGGTGATATGTCGTGGCTTTTGTGGTTACTTCCAGCTCTGGATATATGAGTCTTCTTCTATTGGAGGTCCTGGTATGGAACCCAGGAGCTGCTGGTGTGCTCTTCAAAGAAGTTGCCTTCTGTCTAGAATGGGTTGTGAGAAACCATGGTGTTGACATGAAGTAAACCAGGGAGATCATTGTTATTACTGAAGTTTATTAGTGGGGGTGGTCACCTGTTAGATAGGATACAGCCCAGGGGGTGACATTCCCTGCCAGGAATATTATTTTAAAAGGCCCAGGGGAGATGCCAGCACAGTAGCATTGTAGATAGATAATTAGCCTGGAAGGGAGAACTGCGTTTGAGTCCCTTCTCTGCTACATACTGGCTGTGCAACCCTGGACAAATCACTTAAGCTCTCCAGTAACTATCTATACAGTAACTTCAGAGCAGTCGCTGATCTGCATTGATGTCCAATACAAAAAAACAAACAAACAAACAAACAAAAAAAAACAAGGGTACTGGGTGCACTCAGAACATAATCCCTAGGCCAGAGTTCAAGGGATAGCTCTGTTTGGAGAGTGAATCCATGAAGATCCAAAGTCCATCTGAACGTCTTCTCAGGAGCACTCAAAGGGTTGCCAGCTCCACCACCCCCAAAGTCATCCAGATGAACTCACAGCCAAGCATTTCATCCTTGCAAAGTAGCTTCCCTGCCCCCAAATATTGCATTCTCACTTATGTAGCAGGGGCCAGGTCCTGGGTTAGTACAGTCATTTGGATCCCAGAACCCCAACTTGCCATAGCTGCCAGTTCTCTGTAACAGGGTGTGGAAGCCTTCAGCTCTTGGCCCAGTGCCTGGCACATAGTAAGCATTTAATAAACATTTGTTGACTGACTAACTGGAATGGGAGATGAGTATGGTATTTAGAAAGGAATTTGATCCAGCAAATACGCGTGGCAGAGAACAGGGCCCATTGGGCTGATCAAACCTTCCCCTGCTTCGTAGCAAGGAAAAGGGAAGTAGAGAATGCCCAACCAAGGTAGACATCAGGAAACCAGAGCACTGGTCAGGAGCTGGGCAGACAAAGTAATAATAGGATTATCTTGTTGAATCTCTTCAGTCATGTTCAACTCTTTGTAATGCCTTTTGGAATCTTCTTGGCAAAGATACTGGAATGCTTTGCCATCTCCTTCTCTAGCTCATTTTACAGATGAGGAAACTGAGGCAAACAGGGTTTAGTGACTTGCCCAGGGTCACACAGCTAGTAAGTGTCTGAAGCTAGATTCAACTTCGTGAAGATGAATATTCCTGACTCCAAGCCTAGTGCTCTTCCACCTAGATGTCCCAAAACGGGGAAGGCAACACATAAAAAAAAAAGAAAACTGAAAAGTAGAGGGCGAAGGGTGGGAAAAGGGAGAGAAGGTACATAAAGTCTGTAGAGGAGGGACTAGTGGGAGGCTAGTATGGGTTTCAGATTGTAAGTCAAAGAACAAAGGATCAACCTGAGCAGAGAGAGACAGAGTGAATATAGGTGTATTATGTTGTAGTTGAGAGCCATACAGAGATATAGGAGTTTTAAACTTAGCTGGTGGTAACCTCACCTTGGCTTACTATCTTGCACAAACTCCCTTTCATCACAAAGCTCCCACTTTGGTCTGTGCTTTCAGTAGCCTATATGGAATTCAGAAGGCTATGGACAGACATTCATCAGGGTGCTTTTTGTAGTAATCTGCCCATGAGGTGATAGGATCCTAAATCAAGGGTTTGTTAGTAACTGTTTAACAACTGGCTCATCAAAAGAAAATCATGCATGACACACTTTTAAATTTGTTAGGTGGTACAGTGAATAGAGCACTGGGCCTTAGTGTTTATTCCTCACAACCTCCCTGGGGGAGATGTTGCTATTCTTGGGCCCAGTTTTATAGATGAGGAAACTGAAGCAAGCAGAGTCAAGTGACTTGCCCAAGGTCACATAGTTGGTAAATGTCTGAAGCTGAATTTGAACTTGTCTTCCTGACTGCAGGCCTGGAATTCCATCCAATATGCTACACGGCTGCTCCATAAGGGTTAGAACCAAAATTTGAACTCAGCTTTCTACTAACTCCAAATCTACTACTTTTCCCACTATACCACACTTCCTCTGCAAGCACCAGTGAGGCCTGTTGTCTGGCCTATGCAGCATGTCCTTTTGCCTCTATTTCATAGATAATCTTCTTAATGCTGTCATTAAACTTGAGGAAATATAATTGATTATAAGCTCCACACTGAGTATATGCTCGCAGGAGGGGAAGGAGCCCAGTTGCACTCGCTTTGGTGGAGGGCAGTCAGAAGTTTCAATGTTTGCCTGCTTAGTGACTACACAGTCAGAATTTTCAGACCTGTTTTTATTCAAAGGCAAATAAATTTGCACTGATGCAAAACTAGGTTTTGCTTGCTCTTTACAGGCTTCATTTCCGGAGTTTTCTCTTAAGCGGCCTGCCCTTCCCTCCTTGGCGTAGGTTTCTTTTAGACTTTAGATACATGTCACTTGACCCTGCTTTCTTTCCCAGCTGAAGATTCCTCTCCCGGAAATCTTTTGCATTCCATAAAGCCCAGCACCCACCCCAGCGGGGCAGCTGACCTCCCACGATTTGAAAAGCAAAACTAACCCTGCATATATTAAACGTGGTAACTGAGGGAAGTTTTGGGGGTGAGATCACTTGGTTGAGAAATCTTTGTGGTTTAGAGAATGAAAGGGGAATTTGACCTCAGTTACTAACAATTCAGGCATTCTTTTTGTTTTCAGTGAAGTTTATTCTATCTCCTTATATTTGTTTTATTTTGTGTTCAAACTTAGCCCTGGCTCTAGAGTCAGTGTACATTTGTGTTTAAGTTTAAGAGCCTTGTATTGGGATTAGACCTAGATTCAAATCCTGACCGTTACTTGCTGTGTCTGTGACCTTGGGCAAATCACTAAAGGCCTTTTACTTCTATTTCTACTGTGTCCAGGGCCATCTCCAGTCTTCATGATCTATATCTTGCCACTCAGGCCCCTGCTGAAAGATCATGTCTCTGGGACTGTCCCAGTTTCTCAGTAGGCCTCTGTCTTGTGAGAAAATTTTCTCTTGGTGCAGAACACATTCTCTTATCAGAACAGACAGAGGGGTGCCTGACCCAAGGATTTTTGTCCCTGGATGGCTCAAGGACTCTTCCTCCTCCTGCCAGATTCGCAAGGTCCATGCCTCTGACAACTCCCTCAGTGTCTAGTATCCTCCCTGCACTTTCCTATCCATAGCTCCCAAAGACACCTGGACCCTTAGATGACCTAATTAGTATTCCTGGTATTCCTTTCCCATGCTCCTTTTCCATATAAACCCCAGCACCATCTTCAGTCTCTAGCAGGTTCCCATAAGGACCCTTGCCTGCTCTTGCTAAAAGCATTACAATAATCTCTTTGCCACTTGATTAAGAGAAGGCTTGAGTATGTGAATTCATTCCAGGCAACTCTGCCTTGGCATTCTTGGGGTCCCAGCACCCCCAAACCTCCTCAGATCCAGATGGCTCTAGAGGAGAAAGTGAGGCTGGTTACTTTGTACAGCCCTCCCTTACTTAAATCCAAATCACTTGCATGTTTTGGTCCTCTTCAAAAATGGCAGACAAAGAACAACAACAAATCTTTGGGCTACATCTTCCTTATCTATAAAGTGAAGCTGCATGAGGTGACCTCTAAGGTACCT
The DNA here is from genome assembly GCA_011680675.1 of Gymnobelideus leadbeateri. Classification (NCBI taxonomy): domain Eukaryota; kingdom Metazoa; phylum Chordata; class Mammalia; order Diprotodontia; family Petauridae; genus Gymnobelideus; species Gymnobelideus leadbeateri. The sequence goes on from WOXC01004031.1 coordinate 45,066, forward strand.
CTAAATTTGAAAGATTGCTCCCGTAATCATATAGTTAGGTTTGATTTCAAATGCTACTTCTTACTAATGGGTCCTTGGTTTGGGTGACTTCAGACAAGTCACTAAGCTTCTTTATTTTTCAGGTTCCTCATCTAGAAAATTGTGGTAATTGGGAGATAGAGTTAGACTAGATAATCCAGACCCCTTCTGCCTCGAAGTCTTATGATTTGACTTTGTCTTGTGCTATAACCCTAGATTTAAGTCTGTTTTCATTAAGATACTAACACTGGTGCAGAGGATGATGATTGGGTGCTAGGTACCTAGCTGAGAGATGGAGTTGGAAGAGGAACTTCAGAGAAGAGAGATTGTCTTCTTGTTTCCTGTTCTTGGTTGGTAGTGGGGGGAGACAGAGAGATGGACAGAGAAGGTAGGGGTGGGGAGGAGAGAGAGAGACAGAGGGAGATGGGGAGAGAGAAAAAGAGAGAGAGGGAGGGAGGGAGGGAGAGAGAGAGAGAGAGAGAGAGAGAGAGAGAGAGAGAGAGAGAGAACAAGAACACATGGGAATGAATTTTGGAAGGCAGACATGGGGGGGAAAGTCACTTCCCCCTTCCCAGAAAAATGGCTGCTCTGAAGAGCAGGAAGCAAGAAGGCCTTTCTTTTCCCAAACTCCTTCAGCAACTCCACCCCCTCAGGCAGGCATCCAGCTTCTAGTCAGCATCTCATCATCTACTAAGACAACAAAGAGAGTCTATGCAAACAGATTTGAAGTCCTGATTACACAAGAAATTGAGGAAAGGAGTTATTTATCTCAGACTAAAATGTTGACAGGGTTGACCTTATAAGAAATAGGGCTTGGGGCCTATCAGAGGTATGAGTCTTCTTCCTTGGGCATTCTCCTTTTGCTGGGTTATCTAGCCCCTAATTCATCTTATATTTAGAATGGGATTTATAAGTCCTGTCCTTATTTGACATTAATAGCACAGGTTTTTATGACTATAATTTGTAGAAGAAACAAGCAGGTACCATCTCAATTTTTTTCAAAAAAATCTCTGACCACTACTGTGAAAAGAAGAGTAAAATGTTTGAGAGGACTGATATAATGAAGAATTATTTCCGTGGATCTATATTCCTCCATCTTGTGGTGATTGGGACATTAATAATGCATGGCCATTGAGCTTGACTCTAAGATATATTATTAGGATCAATTTTTAACTCCCAGAGGGGCCTCTAAAAAGGGCAGCAGAAGGTGGATCATAAGCCTCCCTATTGGAATCCAATACTTTTAGTCAGTGGTTTGTTTCAGTGCTTTCTGTACAGTGTTTACATGTGGCATTCTAATACAGGAGAGCTGGTCAAGCGCTTGGCAAGTGAAATAACAATAAAAGGTAGATTTGAATAATTGGGAGGAATATTGTAATTGTCATCGCCTCATTGCATGGCTTAGATAGAGGCCTGATACTAAAAGCATGATTTATGTTTTTCTTTCTCCAAGATCCATATTTTTCCATTGAATGGACAAGATTTTGTTTGTGAGAATTTCCAGGGATGAAAGAGAGTTTGTCTCTATAGATGGAAACCAACCTTTCTATTCGGATTATTTATGTTGGTGAACTGCACATGCTGTTTGCTGTGTCCAAACTGAAGCTGGAAGTCCAAGTCGTTGAGTTAGTCCACATATATAGGATAGGTTCTGCAAATGTTGCAGACTGAACCACACTTGAAGAGCTAGAAGAGATCTGGATCACATTTGGGAAACTGCCCTGCCCCGAACCAAACAAAACAGTACAAAGCAAAAATGTGTTAAAAAAATTTTTTTGAGGCAATTGGGGTTAAATGACTTGCCTAGGGTCACACAGCTAGTAAGTGGTTGAGGCCTGATTTGAACTGGGTCCTCCTGATTCCATGGCCATTGCTCTGTCCCACCACCTATACTGCATGCTCCCAAAATACATCATTTTAACACCAATCTTTTCCCGGTTATGATCTGTTTGTAAATCTCTGAATACCACAATCTCTAAAGAATAAATGTTGGTCATAATCCAGTGGTCAATAGAAAGACTTATTATGGGTAGAAGTTGGATGCCACCTGTTCCCATTAATGACCTATGTACAAGAAGCAGCATTCATGTCATTCAGGAAACATATGATTGGAAAAGGAGATAGGTTGGTCATGTAGTGGCAGCAAGCATGAAAGGCTTGATTGTTGCACTAGTATCCATGAAGTAATAAAACAAGACGTTAAACTGATCAATCATTGATTTCACAGTGTGAAATTCTTTCTATGATTGTTTTTTTCCCCATCACAAGTAGCTGAGAACAAGATCTAAAGGAATGGGAGTTGGAAAAGAAGAAATATTTAAAAATCCAAAACAGGATAAGGAGTCTCACATTTACCATAAGAAGTGGCTAGAATCTGTGGTGTTGTTATTTTATATATGTAGACAAGACCTGGCTAGGGAGGTCATGGACTGTTAGTGGAAAGAATGATGAAAATAGGACTCACTATACTTGGAAATCTTGAACAATTAGTCTTAGTTGTGTTATTCTTAAAAATGAAAAAATAATACCTGTCCTCATAAAGTTGTGAGAATCAAATGAGATGATGAAAGTCATGAAAACATTCTGAAAAGTGTAGAATACTATACAAATATAACCTTTGACAGATGAAGAAAGAATACCTGATGAGTCATAGCAATCTACCAGTTTAGTGTTCAAGTGACTGTACTCAGCTCTCTCTAGAAAGGAAAGGTGGAAAGACAAAAGTCATATCTTACTATTCTTACAGTGGCACCTTTTAGTAATCTTGATGTAGAACTGAATGGGATTTTAGAGAATATTTGGTCCAACCCCTTCATTTTGCTGATGAGTAAATAGACCAGAGGAGTTCAGGGAATTTTTTATTATCATATAAAGATTCTTTTCTCCCATGCAAATGTTACCTCTTTTGAAATTATACTACTGACCTTTCTAACTTGAACTCTCATTCCTTTTGTGTCCTGACTTCTGACCCTGATTTTGGCTTTATTAAAGTTTAGTTAGCTTCTCATCTCTTGGTTTAGCCTTCCTTCTGAGATTTTTTTCTCATTCTTTTCATTTTTGCCAGGGACCCTGGTTCAAGTTCTTGTCCTTGACCCCAAGGCTTAGATGTTAATATTGTATTTTGATTCCTGCCTTTTATTGGGTTCCATTTCCTCTTCTTACTGCTTAACTTTGATCCCTGAAAACATGCCTCTATGTTATGTCAGAACTGAGCTTATATTATTGACAATATGACACCTCAAAGGCATGTTGTAATCCTTTAATTAAACACTCATCAACAGCATACCAAGATGCTTGGAGTATTCCCTTGGCTCTGTGGAGGAAGAAAGCGGAAGAGCTTGGGCCAGGCTCTTAGCAGGTTATGTTTCAAAATATTTAAGGCAGTCAAAGAGTGTATATCAGATAAAGAAATTGAACTTGCTCAAGGTCACACTATGAATCAGCAGCAAAGTTACAAATAGAATCATTTGCCTCATTAATTTACTCTTAATCCAAAGCCAAGCCCAGGGATGGGGTACCTGAAACCTCAAGGACACATGTGGTCCTTTAGGTCCTCAAGCGTGGCCCTTTGAATCCAAACTTCACAGAACAAATTCCACTAATAAAAGGATTTGTTCTGTAAAATTTGAACTCACTCGGCTATATCCAAGGAACTAGATGGCCACATATGGCCATGAAGCCGCAGGTTCCCCCTCCTCTCCCCGCCTCTAGCTCAATATAATAAGCAAGCTATCATGTATTTCAAAATTCAATTTAAAATTTTAAGATGTAAAATTGTCATTCTAATAGCTAGTTAATATTAGCATTATTTATATATTAACATTTGAAGTTTGCAAAGCGTTTGTGTATTTTATGTTTTTTGATCATCAAGATAACCCTGTGTAGTAGGTGCTATTATTATCTTTGTTTTACAAATAAGGAAATGAGGATAAGAAAGAGTAATGACTCATGGAACATCACACAGCTCATTAGTATTTGAGATAGAATTTGAACTCAGGTCTTCCTGACTCTCAGATCCAGCCTACTTATTCATTATATTAGCTGTCTTACCTTGGTGATGGGGCACATCAAAATATCCCAGAGAGCTTCTGACAAAATTATCAGTGCTGTGAAATAGATTTAAATTTTCTAGGTAAATATCTCAATGGATAAATACTTATGTATTTATCTTCAAACTTCCATTTTCATTATTTACTTCATCATTGGAAACTTTTATCAAGTGCTTATCTGTGATATATGCTGAGCCTTCCTTGTACAAAGCAAATAGAGGGGGCTGTGTAATGGCTAGGCTTGTTTCGATACAGATAATGCTGATATGGACAGGGAGGGCTTATAGTCAATTGAGCAAACAAAAAATACAGTATATGGATTAAACAGCATTCATGCTATATACATCCACATTGTATAAAGACTGTATGAACTTTAATAGGTATTAAAAGCTTAAAACTGCATTAAGAGTTTTGGTATACCCTATATAAGCAAAGATATAAATGTATTTTGTAGGGGTGTGGAATAAACATGTATGATTTATATATAAGAATATACAAGGTGTCCCAAAAATATTAATGGAGTGTTATGTTTAGTAATAACAGTAGTAGTAGTAGTAGTGGTGGTGGTGGTGGTGGTGGTGGTGGTAGTGGTAGTAGTAGTAATTATAACTAGTGTTTATGTAGTTCCTTAAGGTTTTAAAGCATGTTACAATATTATCCTATTTTATTCTTACAATAACCCTGGGAAAGTAGGTTGTATTATTAGCTCCATTTTGAAGATGAGGTAATTTAGGCTTAGTAAGGAGGTTAGATGATTTGTCTGGCTAAGAAAGGATCTGAGATTGAATTTGAACTGTCTTAAGTCCTGTACTCTCTCCATTGCTCTCTCTTAGCTGTTTAGCTTAAAACTTTGGGACATCTGTACTTGAGCTTCTCAGTGAGGTGGAGAGGGTGCTGATATTGGATTCACAGGACATGAACTGCCTCCTGGCTCAGCTTAGTACTCTTGTGACTGGATAAGTTGCTTTAACTTCTTGTGTTTCAGGGTCCTTCATCTACAAAATGAGGTCAGAGGACTAGGTGACCTCTAAATCTATGTATCCATGATGCTATCACCTTTGCTTCAGATGGCTCCCAGAAGTTACAGTATCTGCAGTGGTCATGCCCTGGTAAAAACATCTTGACATATGGGGAAAACCAGATTGAGGGTAACCTACAGGCCTCAAACCCATCAATGAGTTAGAGGGATATCTACCCCAAGTAGGTGAAGACTTCCCCTAGAGGAACAGGCAAATGAGAACAATTTATTCCAAGGCCACGAAGGTAACTGAAGCAGGGGCCATGTAGTGCTTAGAGTTTGGTAAGAGATAGAAGACACCAAGGTCACCCACTGCATCCTGGGTCATCACCAGTCCTCTTGACTTTTGTTCTGCCAACTCTAGAGTAAGGCTGATGTCTTTGAACGACGCTGCCTCACTTAAATCCAATTCACACCCAAGTCAAGATATTACTCATCACAGCTTGGTGTCATTGGTCCTCTTCAAAAATGAAGGACAAACAGCAGCCTTCATTGGTAGAGAAATAATACAGAAAATGATGGTAATAACACCTCACATTTAATCGGTGCTTTAAAGTTTGCAAAGCTTTTACTTATGTTATCTCTAGAGTCAGAAACAACTTTGTTTTAAACCTTGCCTTTGACCATTACTGTCCATGTGACCACAGAAAAGCCACAGCCTCTCAGAACCCCAGTTTCCTCATCTGTAGAATAGAAGGATAACGATGCCTTTAGAGCCTACCTCACAGGGCTGTTTTGAGGTCTGAGATCACATATACAGATAACTTTGAAAGCCTTGAAGTGCTAGATAAAATGAGAGCTATATCATTATTAGACTACAAAGTGAAGCTTTTTGGACTCCATTTGCCATGCTAAAGACAAAAGTACTTTCCATCCTGGGGAATGATGGGATTTATCTTTTTGCTATTTTGTTCACGAACTTCATTTTCAAAATATTGTGATGGGACCCATTTTATAAAGGCTAGAATGAGTCATGAAGAATGAGAGGGTCTTTGTGTGCCTCTGGAGGGTTCTTTCTGTAACTGTGGAGAGCAGGATGCAGAAGGAGGTGTTAGTCAGATTTTTCTTTGGACTTTTTGCCTCTTCTCCATCTAGGTTGAACTTGTAGAGTTAAAAAGAGAGGAAAAAAGAAGACTCCTAAAACTTTTAAATGAGCCCTTGGGTATTCTGACTTATGAGACTGATGCTAAATTCCCTTATGAGGCAGTTAGCACAATGCAGAAAATACTCATTCTATTCCAAAGCCACACCTGGGACCTTTAACCCTGACCATCCATCTTGCATAAAAATTGCTGGCACATCCATCAGGGAGACCAAACAAAACTGAACTAGCCCAACCTGTCACTGTACCACTCAAGTGTGTATCCTACTGACAGAAGGTTTCTAATGTCATCTTTGTATATGAAGGAAGTTGGCTACTTATGATGTAATAGGGCAATTTGTAGTAACCACGTTTAGCTTTGTAACCTTTTTAGTGACCTTAATTTTAAAGCCTGCCTAATTTTTGTAAATGGGCTATTATTTGCATGCTTATAATATGCTATTTAAAATGATTGTCAAAAGTGGATTTTAAAAAGGTATGAAAATATTGAAAGGTGAATAGATTTAATATCCAAGCAAAACAAAATAATAGTTCTTTGAACTAGGTAAGTTACAGTAATATCTAATCCTGCATATGTCTACATAGATATTAATATATACAAGGGCAACTTGGGGTCACTATTCCTACGGCATTTGTCTAAACTAGTGAAAGAGAAAGCATTTTACACAGATATGCTAAATACTTTTCCTTATAGTACTCTGATGGTAGGAAAGTATTTTTAAAAGCCTTACAACCCTGTTGATATTTTGTAGCCTGTCTTAACAAGCTACAAAAGCTTAATCTCAGACTCTCTGTGTCCCAAGCCAATCTAATTATCTTTCTCCAAAATTTATCCCACTTGTTGATTTCCTTATTTTTATTAACAACAAAAACCCATTCACCCATGATAGAGCCCCTGGAATCTTCGATTCTTCTTTCTCTTCTCATTTTCAAGATCCACTTGGTTAGGTTTTGCTGATTTGACCTTTACGATCTTTCCAATAAAATCCTTCTTTTCTATTTTCCCTGCCATCACCCAAGCGCAAGAGCTAATCACCATCAGGCTAACCCATTTGAGTAGGTTTTTTTTTTTTTTTTTTTTTACTGATCTCTTCATTTCCAGTTTTGTTTGTGTTTTTTTATGACTGTTTTTTTTCCTTTCAGAATCTTACAGAATCTTACCATTAGAAGATACATATACCTGAATAGGAATCCTTTTGGATCTTGTTACACTTTACTCCCCTTTGTAAGTCCTAAGAAATGTTTTGCTGTTTCTTGCCCTTTCCATCTCTTGTAATTATACCTTTGCTGTGTATCATGCCTCCTCACTGAATGCATTCCCTCCTCATTTCCATCTTCTGACGTTCTTGGACTTGCTCAAGATTCAGCTCAAATCTCAGTTTCTTCAGGAGACCTTTTTGGGTTCTTCTAGCTAAGAATACCTTCTTTATGTGATTTCCATCTACACTGTATATAGGTGTCATAGTGGACAGAGTGCTGGGCTGGAGTTAGGAAGACCTGATTTCAAATCTGGCCTCAGATACTCATTAGCTATGTGACCCTGGATAAGTCACTTAGCCCTGTTTGCCTCAGTTCCTCTTCTGGAAAATGAGCTGGAGAAGGAAATGGCAAACCACTCCAGTATCTTTACCAAGAAAACCCTCAAAAGGGTCACTAAGAGTTAGACATGCAAAATACTGCATTTATCTTGTAGATACAAAATTTTTAGCATGCTGTCTCCCCCATTAGAACATGAGCTCTTGAGGTGGTGACCATGTTTTTAACATTTCTTTAAATCCTGAGTGCCTTGAAATCCTTCTAGTGCCTGAAAGACAGTAAATGCTTAACAAATGCTTGTTGACTAAATAACTGTCTTCTACAACATATTCAAAAAGTAGTATTCCATCATCTCAGAAGACACTCTCTCTGCTTTACTAGTTTATACTTTTAGATGGTGCAATCTATCCTTCAGTCAATGTAATATTAATTTTCCTTGTACAAGGGTCTGTTTGAGCCATGCCTCTGCTTGTTTTATTGTGTTTGTCTTCCCTTTGTTTTGTTGCCCATGCGTGGAATGCCTTTCCTTGGCCAAATAGCAATCCATCTTTAAAAATCTGGCTCGAACATTACTCTTGGTTATACTTTCTCTCATTTACATGGTCATAAATAGTATTTCCTTCTTCAGATATTACATGGATATGTACACCTTCTGTTAGGTATTATCGTTAATTTGGGATACATTGTGTTTTATCCACTTGAGTTTCCCTTATGGGAATGAGGACCATGTCTTAACTATCTTTGTATCTTGTTCTACAACCTCCCTAACATAGTGCTGGATAGGGAGACACATAGAAAATGTATCTGTGATTCATTGGTGTAGGGAACTTTCAGGTGAAGAAACTCTATAGCAATGTAGATTGGCACCTTATCTGTAACTTATCTTAGAGAGTTCACTGGAGCACTGAGGGGTTAATTGACTCACCCAAGGTCAGGGAGCCAGTATGCATCAGGGTCAGACCTTGAGACCAGGTTTCCTGGCTTCAAGGCAAACTTTCTATTTATTATGCTATAATACTTCCACTATCACCACCACCACCACCACCACCACCACCTCCATATTTATATAACACATCAAGGTTTACAAAGCATTTTATGTATATTATTTCATCGTGTATATTACACATTTTATGTATATTATCAATAACCCTGTGAGGAAGGACCCATTTTACAGATGAGGAAATTAAGGCACACAGAGATGAAGTGATTTGTCCATGATCATACAACTAATACATTTCTTTCCTTTTTTTTCTTTCTTTTTGGAGGGTGGAGGGCAGGGCAGTTGGGGTTAAGTGACTTGCCCAAGGTCACACGGCTAGTAAGTGTTAAGTGTCTGAGGTTAAGTGTCTGAACTCAGGTCCTCCTGACTCTAGGGCTGGTGGTCTATTCACTGTGCCACCTAGCCACCCCAAAACCTGGTGGTAGGAAAGCTAATAAGTTTCTTGCACTACATTTGAACTGTGATCTTCCTGACTATAAGTCTAACATTCAATCTAACACATAACCTAACTTCCTTTATGTAGAGTAGGTACTTACATAATTGATTGAATTGACTATGACAATTTTGGCTCTGAGAAAAATAAAAGCTTAATATTGTTTGGTTTTATATCACCTAGATTTCTCCTATTATCCCCACATTTCCCCCTACCAGAATACCATCCTACATAAAAACATAATATTTTTAAAATAAAAAAAAAGAAAAGAGAAAAAAATCAACCAAGCTAATCTATACTTCTAAAAAGTCTAAAAGTACAATCAGTGTTCCACACCCATGGACGAACTGGTCCAAAGAAGGAAGTAGAATAGAAATCTGTCTTACCCTATAGGAAGTAGGAGGGGAAAGGGGAAAGAAAAGGGAGGGGGGCTGATAGAAGTGAGGGAAGACTGAAAGAGGCAGGGGTCAGAAAGAAAGATGTAGGGGGGAGTGTCTTTTCATGTTTCTTCTCTGGGGCCCTTGTAATTCGGTAACATTCATTTTCAATCATTTTGTGCTTCTTGTTCTTTCCATGAACATTGTTGTGGTCATTGTTTATTTTGTTTTCTTGGGGCTGTTTTCTTCATTCTGACTCACTTCCTGTAGGTCTTTTCTTGTCTGTAACCATCATTCACGGTAAATTCTTGTGCAGATAACATTCTCTTTGAGCAGAAGAGCAAGTCAGGTTGACTTTCAGCCAAATGCAAGGATTGATTTGAATAGTTGGTAGCCGTTGGGCTGTGCATGGGTAGGGTTGCATGTACCTTCTGAAGGAATTCCTCTGCCAACTCCCAGGTAGGATGCCCAAAGTTGTGGCAATAGCTGCCTGGGATTCCTCCAGTGAGTTTTCATTAAGTTTCCTTTCCTTAAGTAGAATTCGGAGTCTAGAATGCAAATAAGTATTGATTATTATGAATATTATTAATTAGAAAAATACTTTTCCCTACCACACTGAGGTTATTCTCTAGGCCCTGATAGGTTTTTCTTCTTAGAAATAAGTCTCAGGGGGCGACTAGGTGGCACAGTGAATAGAGCACTGACCCTGGAGTCAGGAGGATCTAGGTTTGGATCTGGCCTCAAGACACTTAACACACACACACACACACACACACACACACACACACACACACACACTCTAGCTGTGTGACCTTGGGCAAGTCACTTAAACCCAATTGCCCTCCAAAAAGCAAAACAAACAAAAAAAAAGAAATATCTCAGTCTTTAACTGGAGATTTTCAGTGATGCTCTCAATTAACAGACTTGCTGGAATGAAAACTCCTTTATAAAGAAATCTGATTTTATTTGTCTTTTAAGACAAATTCTTAAAAGACCAAAAGGACTTTACAAATTACGTGAAGTGGAGATGGGTGCAACCCCTACCGCCAAATACTCAGAGTTTCATATTAGAGCTGGAAGGGACCTTAGAGATCATCAGTTCCAACTCCTTGATTTTACAAAGGTGGGAACCGAGGTCCTAGAGAAGTGACTTGCCCAAGATCATAGAGGAAGGCTTATTCAACTTTCACTGAAATTGAGGCAGGAAGTGGAAGTAGGGGAAGGGTTTGGGAGATGCAGTAAAGTAGAAACTGGATTTCATAGACTCATAGTTAAACCTGGAAGGAACCTTAAAATCACCTCGTCTAACATTGTATAAGGGAAGAAACAGGATTAGAGTGAATGGCAAAGTAAGGGCCCTAGTTCTTCCAACTCCTCAGTCGGCTTTTGCATCCAGGTTGCTAATATTTGGTCTCTTTGGGGAGCACAGGATCACCTGTTTGTTTTTTTCTTTTTCTGGGTAGTAATCATTAGTTTCATGATTCAGAACAAGTCACTTAGGAAGGGGAATAGGAGGGGCTGCGGTATGTCTTTTTAACAGGTTCTCTGAAAGGCAGGATCCTTCACTTATATTTCCTGCTTGGAATTTCTCTGCAAGGGGTGACACTTCACAGAGCCCCACTACACTTTCATACTGGTTCTGCTGCCAAGCCCTGGGTTTTGGGCCTCAGAAAACTTTGAGAAGACTAGGAGGGAGTAGCTTCAGGAAAAGATAAGGTCCCCAGTATTAGGAGAGCAGAGGTGATGCTGGGAAAGCATGGTACTCCAGCAGGAGTTACAGCCTCCTTTCCCATGCTTTCCCAGGGAACCTCTCTCCCAGGCTTCCATTTTCTTTTATTTGTTTGTTTAATTTGTTTATTTTTAGTTTTCAACATTCATTTCCACAAGATTTTGAGTTACAAATTTTCTCCCCATTTTTCCCCTACCCCCACCTCAAAATAGCGATTCTATTGAATATCCCTTAGGCCAATCTGCCCTCTCTTATATCCTCCCCCACCCCCCTCTGACTTTCTAGTAGGGCAAGATGGATTTCTATACCTCAGTGCCTGTATATCTTTCTTCCCAGTTGCATGTAAAAGGAAATACTACTACTACTACTATATTTTTAACATTTGGTTTTAAAACTTTGATTTCTAGATTCTTTCCTTTTTCCTCGTCACCCACCCCTACTGGGAGGCAAAGTGATTCAATATAGGTTACACATGTGTAGTTATGCAAAACATTGCAATAGTAGATATATTATAAAAGAATGACTATATTTCCCTCCATCCTATCCCACCCTCCACTTGTTCTATTTTTTACTTTGACCCTGTTCCTTTTCAAAAGTGTGTACTTCTAACTACCCTCCCTCCCAGTCTACTCTCCCTTCTATTATCCCCCTTCTTATGTCCTTCCCCCCTACTTTCCTGTAGGGTAAGATACCCAATTTAGTGTGTATGTTATTCCCTCCTTAAGCCAAATTCAATGAAATTAAGGATGACCCATTCCCTTTTGCCTTCCTGTTCTTCCCCTCCATTGTAATAGTTTTCTCTTGTCTCTTTTATATGATGTAATTTACCCTATTCTGTCTCTCCCTGTCTCCTCTCATTATATTCCTCTCTCTTTATTTTTTTTTTTAGATATCATCCTTTCCTATTCAACTGATCTGGTGCCCTCTGTCTATGTAAACATGCACACATATATACACACACTCACACATGTATTTATATGCCCATATGCCCTCCTATATAAACATAAATATATATGTATACATATATACATATATATATATATATACATATATACACATATATATTCCTGTCACCTATCCTTATACTGAGAAAAGTCTCATGAGTTATAATTATTGTTTTACCATGTAGGAATGTACATAGTTAATTTTTAATAAGTTCCTTATGATTTCTTTTTCCTGTTTACCTTCTCATGCTTCTCTTGCTTCTTGTATTTGAATGTTAAATTTTCTATTCAATTCTGTTTTTTTTCATCAAGAATACTTGAAAGTCAGGGCGGCTAGGTGGTCAGTGAGTAAGAGTGCAAGCCCCAGAGTTGGGATGATCCGGGATCAGATCTGGCTTAAAAAAATGATCACCCGCACATAAATAATGACTGGCCGTGTAACCTTGAGCAAGTTACTTAGCCCCAATTGCTTTAAAAAAGAATATTTGAAAGTCCTCTATTTCATTAAATTACCATATTTCTCCTGAAACATTATATCAGTTTTGCTCTGGGTAGGTGATTCTTGGTTTTAATCCTACCTCATTTGACCTTCAGAATATCATATTACAAGCCCTCCGATTCCCTTAATGTAGAAGCTGCTAGATCTTGTGTTATCCTGATTGTGTTTCCACAATATTCAAACTGTTTCTTCCTGGCAGCTTGTAATATTTTCTCCTTGACCTGGGAACTTTGGAATTTGGGTATAATATTCCTAGGAGTTTTCTTTTTGGGATCTTTTTTAAGAGGTGATCAATAAATTCTTTCAATTTCTATTTTGTCCTCTGGTTCTAAAATATTAGGGCAATTTTTCTTGAGAACTTCTTGAAGGATGGTTTCTAGGCTCTTTTTTTGATCATGGCTGTCAGGTAGCCCAGTAATTTTTAAATGATCTCTCCTGGATCTGTTTTCTAGGTCAGTGGTTTTTCCAATGAGATATTTCACATTGCCTTCTATTTTTTCATTTGTTTGGATCCGTTTAATAGTATCTTTTTTTCTCATAAAGTCATTAGCTTCTATTTGCTCTAATCTAATTCTGAAGGAATTATTCTCTTCAGTGAGTTTGTGAAATTCCTTTTCCATCTGGCAGATTTGGCTTTTTAAGGCATTCTTCTCCTCATTGGCTTTTTGGCCTTCTTTTGCCATTTGAGTTAGTCTATTATTTAAGGTATTATTTTCTTCAGTCAAGTTGTTGACTCTCTTTTCATGATTTTCTTGCATCATTCTCATTTCTCTTCCCAATTTTTCCTCCACTTCTCTTACTTGACCTTCAAGATCCTTCTTGAGCTCCTCCATGGCCTGTAATCAATTCATGTTTTTATTGGAAGCTTTTGATACAGAAGTTCTGACTTAGTTGTCTTCCTCCCTTTCTGTGCTTTGATCCTTTTTGTCCCCAAAAAAGTAGACTAAGTTTTGATTGCCCTGCTTGCTTTGCTTCCTCTGCTTGTTCATGTTGCCAGCCAATTACTTGACTTTTGAGCTCTTTGCTATGATAGAACTCTGCTTCCAGAGAGGAGAGCTTTGATCCAGATCTCTGGGGTTTTTGCAAATGTCGTCAGAGGTCTGAGGAGGGCACCATCTCTGCAGACACCACACTGGCAAACTGGCATTTCTCACCCCAGGATCACCACCCAAGAAAGCAACCCAGATCCAAGCAGGTCAAAGCAAGAGCAATTACTCTCTGAACGGTTGCTTGGTTCCCCTATGATCTGTAGGCCAGGAGCTCCTGGGCCTCAGCCACCTCTCACCCAAGGGGCAGGGGCCAGACTGCGCCCTTCCTTTCTAACAGAATTCCATGACTGGCCTTTTACTTTCTTTTCGGCATTTGTGGTTTGAAAATTCTGGAAAATGACACAGATGATGGTGATCCACTCTTCTGAATTCCCCTTTGACCACTCCTGCCTCCCTAGGGCTAAAACTGCATGGCTCATGCAGGACTGCCCTGGGGCTGGGCTTCCAGCGTGCTGTGCCAGGCTGCCTTCAGTGGGTGATTTGTTTCTCTCTGTCACTCCGTGGGTTCTGTAGCTCTAAAATTTGTTTAGAGTCATATTTTATAAGTATTTGAGGTGGTTGTGGGGGGAGGTCATGGAATTTCCTGTTCCTGCTTCTACTCTGTCATCTTGGCTCCACCCCCTTCCATTTTCTTTGGAAGTCATTGTCTCTTCCCCCACTCCAGTCAGCAAGACCTCTATGAGGCAGCCCTTGGGCCATCAGTCTTGGCATTGAGAAGATCCACAGGCTGGACAATGAGACAGGCTCCTTAGATGAAGATAAAGGTTTACTGGGTCATGGTCTATCTCCTTCTCTACCTGTAGGGCAGATGAAAAGTTACCATTTGTTCAGAAATCTCCTGAGTCAGGCAGGCTCATCATCTTGTACTCTTATCATCCTCTGGTGGCCATCGCTCCCTCCACCCCAGCCCTACCTCTAGGCCCTAAACCATACCTCCCTTCCTTATTATGCAGCAGGGATTCTTTACCACTCTTGCATCAGGGACCCCTTTGTCAGACTTGTAAAGCCCATGGACCCCTTCTCAGAATAATGTTTTAAAATGCATAAAACACAATACACAGAAACATAAAACAAACCAGTTATGTTTAAATAAATTATCCAAATATTAATAAATACAAACAAGTTCATGTACTTCTGGTTTAGAAGAATACAATCTCTATACAGGTTTTCTACCCTTGAACAACTATCCACCCTTGAGTAAAGTCCTGACAGCCTTATCCTGGCTTTGTTATTTTTCAGTTGTGATCTCTTCATGAACCCATTTGGTTTTTTCTTGGCAACCATCCTGGCTACAGCTCAGCCTAGGAGTTATGGTTTATTTATTTCCACCTTGGCTATAGACCAATATCTAAAATAGCACAGTTATCTTAAGAACCTCATGTTTTTCTAGAAAAATGGGGTAATAAACATATATATGTATATATGAATGTGTGTGCATACACACAAGTACACATATAATACATGTGTGTAAACATGTATGTGCATGCATACATATACATATATGCATATTTATCTGTCACTAATATACGAACCCATACTTGCATGCACATTCTATTTCACAGAACTTGGATCCTCGACATAAAACAGACACAACCCAACAACAACAGCCTAACAACAAGCAAAATCCAGCAGGCCCCTGTAGGGTGTATTTGTGTCTAGCCTTGGTTCCCATCAATGTTTATAACAGGACTTCTTTAGTAACCATGGAGGAACTCTTGCCTCCCTGACAGGCAAGAGCAGCTGTTCATTTGAGGCTCAGAAGGCATCTGAAAGCTTGAGTGATGTGGACATTTGGCAGTTTGGCCTATGTAATGCTTTTTTTTTTTTATAAACAGTTCTGATCCTAAGACGCTTCAGTACAGTTTATGATATATGAGTGAGTATGTGTGTGTATGTGTGTGTGTGTGTGTGTGTGTATTTATGTGTGTGTATGCAATTAAAAAAGATCTGATGTCATTCTAGTCACTCTTGAATACCTTGGCAGTTATGGGCGAGGGGGACACTTTACATAACAGTGAAGCAGCATTTGTATGCATCGCCATTTTCTTTAATTCATTTTGAAATAGTCTCTGGATAGCCTCATTTTCTTTTATGCTTGCAAGATAATAGCCTTAAAGTCATGAAATTACAACTGATTATTATAGTTTTATTATTGTTATGCCCTTACAAATTGTGACTTGCAATTTCTTAGAAAATAGAGATGTTGAGGGTTTACAACAATCTGAGGACAAAGCAATCACCAGTAACATTCTGAAAACACACATTGTTTCTCAAATATATTAACATGTTTTATTAAGCATGAAAATCATACATAAGTAATATTTGCATTTGAATATACTGCATCTGACACAGGTTTTGGTCACGATGCCCCTTTAAAGTTGCATGTTTATAATTAAAAAATTAATGAAAACAAATTTGAGATGTGCTCTGGAGATCTTCCACTAGGCCTCTTTTTACTTTTATTTTGGAAATCCTACCTATATTAGGCTCCAGAGTGAGAATTGTTATTCCTAAGTTTCATGGTTTCCAGTGTCTTCAACCTGCCTCTGAAAGAGGCACCAGTAAGGATTGTTGGGATTTTTAGGAATGACTTTTCAATCCTTTGATGATTCTGTGACTATTCAATGTAAGTTTCCTCTCCAGATCAGAGGCTAGCCAAATTTTCTTACTCTCTACTGCCCTGTTCACTTTCTCCCAGAAATCTCTCACTGATTCTACATGCTGAAGATCTTCCTGTAGATTAGGGGTTCTTAAACTGGGGTCTGACAACTTGCTTTAAAATATTTTTCAAAAAATTTATTTCAGTATGACTAGTTTCATTTGTATTGCTGTGTATTTTATTTTATGCATTTAAAAAACATTATTTATAGAAGGCTTCACCAGATTGCCCAAAAGGTCTGTCTCTCCTGAGAGGCTCTAGATCTCTTGTTAACTACATATCACTGGCACACACAGGCTGTGTCCTCACTTATTTCTTATTATTGTGACATTATAAACCCATCTCTTTTTTTGGTCTGACACTTGAGGTGGGTCACATGGGGCCAGCCAAACTAGTAGCCTGAGCCAGATGAAAATGCAAGTGGAGAAAGTTAATGAAGTGGAATTTTTTTTCTAATGTAAACCTACTAAAATATGCTTTCTTTACAGTCCTGTAGGAGCCTAGTCTTTTATCTGTGTGTTTCAGCATTGGAAAGACGATGTGGAATTTATGGCAGATAGGTGGCTTATTATTACATATTCCATCATATGTCACATACTGTGGCTCTGGCCATCACTATTTTCCAAAATGTTGGTAACACAAATGTCATTAATACATAAACAAACAACACAAACAAATATTAATTTTGTGAAGCTTCACCATTCACCACCAATGTGGAACTTCAGTGAGCTGTCCATTTTTAATATACTTTTAGAACAGGCCCCTATGACATATCACTTATTTCTGTACTTTCAGAGAAACTTTTAATGTTAAATGAGGTCTATAAGGACATGCAAGAATGACTGGAAAAAAACAGAACTGGGCTAGACCTTGTTCTTTAAGTCAGCTAGAGGAGAGGGTTAAAAGGCTTCCTGAAGGAGTAATAAAGAACTGAATTTAGAATCAGGAGATTTGGGTTTGATTACTCGAATTTTCTACTCATTAGCTATATAACTTTGAGCAAATAATTTTACTTTTCTCCAGAATAATATTATTGGGTTAGATGACCAATATATTATTCCTTCCAACTTTATGATTCTGTGAAGGAAGGAATAAATAAGAGGGAATTAGGCCAAGAACTATGGTAATAGACCTAGAAATGCATTCAGAACAGACAATTTCAGAGCCTTGGCTTTGGGTTTCTCTGGAGAAATGTAATCCGTGAAACCCTGAAGAATAGGAGTTTAGATCACATCAGGCTTAGAGTTTGGCACATGGTCCCAAAATATTTTCCCAAATATTAATTGTGCAATTCTTAAGTACACATTAAGTATTCAAAGATCTCTTTAAATTTCTCGTGTTTTTCTTTTGACATATTTTCTCATATCCATTTTCTCAGGTAGTATTTAGAATAGTGTAGTGGGGAGAAAGAATTGATTTTTCATCTTTCAGAATGATGTTTCTGGAGGTGACAAAGTCCAGGAAATAAGCCAGATGAGACATGATGGAGAAGATTCTATGATTTTCATCCTTAAATGGAGGAGGAGGATGAGGGAAGAGCTCTAAGATGTCTACCTACCATCTCCTCCAACCAAAGAGAGGGACATGGGTAGGGCTAAGGAGGTGTCAGTTTCCATGTTGATTTCATCTTGCAGAATGATGAGGTTTTGGACATCATGAAGTCCAGGAAAGATCTTAAGAATCTTCACTGTCTTTAGCCTCTCTAGCTTCTTAGGGTCAACTCTACTATTCCCTTTAGATGTCCAATTGTATCAAAAAATTACTAAAAGCACATTTGTGTACTAGGCAGAGTACTGAGCAAGATTATTCTTTGTTATATTTTAGCTGTTTTTCAATTGAACCCTATTTTTGTGGCTCTTGGTAAGGATACTATAGTGGTTTGCCATTTCCTTCTCCAGCTCATTTTACAGAAAAGGAAATTGAGGCAAATGGGATTAAGTGACTTGCTCAGGGTCACACAGCTAGTAAGTGTCTGAAGCCAAATTTGAATTCGGAAAGATGAGTGTTCCTGACTCCAGGCTCAGTCCTTTATCTACTCAACTATCTAGCTATCCAGTTCTAGGACAGTGGCACTTTATCTCTTGGATAAAATACAATTTACCTGTTTAGCTTTTCAAGTCTTTTCATAACCTGGCTCCAGTCTACCTATCCAGGCTTAGTATCCATTATTCTCCTTCAAACATGCTATGATCCAGACTTGCCGGTTTCTTGCCCTTGGACAGAATGGCTGATGTGAATGTTTTGATTTTTGTGGCATATTGGAAAGACCACAGAACTGAAGTCAAGAAAACCTAAATTCTAGACCTGTCTCTACCATGATTAAACTGGTGTGTGAACTTTAGCAGCAAGACATTAACTTCCCTTGGCTTTAATGTCTTCATCTGTAAAACAAGGGGCAGGAACACTTGATTTATAACGTCTCTTCCATCTGTAACATTTTAGAGTCGGTGATGTATTTATTTAATTTTTCTCTCCAAAATAATAATAAGCTATTCTATGAGGATAGAGAAAATGATTTTTACTCTTTAATTAGACCATTTTCTTTAGGTCAGAATAACTAATACCCTAACTTTCCAGACTCCTTCTAAGGGGTTTTCTAAACTTTATTTCATCAAATTTGTTAATGTGCTTAATATTGCAGTTTTAAGCAATTGTTATTTCTTCTCAGTAGTCAATTTTGCAGTATTATTTGAAGGTATAATGCAGTTATTATTTCTTAATGTCTCAGATATTTGTCATAGGAGTTGCCCCAAAATTTATAGTTTTCACTTGTTATTTTTCCAGTTATTAGGTAATATCTATATTTATTCTAGTGTTATATCATTAGCAATGGAATTTTAATTTATAATCTAAATAGTGTTGTTTGACTGGGTTAAGAGAGCTACTTTGTCATTTGTGATGGTGAAGTCAATTAAGTCTTAGAGATTTTAGACTTATGAAAAAAGTAAAAAAAATATTTTATCATGGAAGCATTTCAATTAAATGTTATATATAATAACTGTTATATATATATATGTATATATAATACCTGTAATATGTTATCCCAGTTAAATAAGGGATTATTTTTTCTATCTGGGAATGTTCTCAAGGTATTTAAAACTTTTAGCTATCAACAGTAACTTGGAAAAATGGTAAAGGCCTAGCCTTGGAGTTAAGAAGACCCTGGGATCAAATATGACCATGGGCAAGTCACTCCAACTCTTACTGCCCCAGGTAGCTCCCTAAGATTTTAATCAACCAATCATTTATTAAGCCACTATGTGCTAGGTATAGAGACAAAAACAAAACATATATTTACTCTCAAGAAAGCTTAACGTTCAACATATGCATATATATGTCTATACAAAATACACAAGATAATTTCTAGCGAGAGGTACAAATAGCAGGAGAGTGGTCAGCACAGGTATCATAGAGAAGATTCCAAAACTTAACTTGAATTAAGTTTTGAAAGAAAAAAGAGATTCTAAGTGATAAAAGTGGAGAGGTAGTACAATCGAGGAATGGGAGACAGTCATTTCCAAACACTGGAAATTTGGTAGATATAACTATATCTGTCTATTAGGATGGGAGGGAGGGAGGGTATGTTTAAATTTATGGTGATCATGGGCAGACATTGATTGAAAATGTGGTGCTGGTTATATGAAAAAATCATATAGCAGCATTTTTAGAATGGCATCTCCCAGTCTTTCTGCTACTTCTGAGTTTTTTTGCAGGGAATCTTACTGCTTTAAAAAAAAGCATAATTCATCTTGCAAATCATGCTTAGAAGTTTAGCCACCTGCCACGAATCTAATTTTTAAGAAGTACGTCTGTGAGAGATAGTGTGGCAAATCTTTTATGGGTGAATAGAGCACTCATTACCAGTTAATTTCCTGATGACAAAAAGGTTTTTGGATGATGATCTTCCTATGTTGGCACATATGGTGCCTAGTTTAGCCACCTTACTGCAAACAGCCTGACAAACAGCACAGTTCTTGGCTTCCTTGCTGAATGGCCAAGCAGTAGAGAGAAAACAGCAAAGGCATTCACACAATGAGCCCTTCACCTCAGCTGACCCTTCATTTTGCCCATAAGAAACATTAGCTAGCAAGACTTTTGTGATTAAGGAAGACATCCGTTTACCTGCATCCCTGCTGGGGGCACAGATCCAACAGTGTAGACGCTGAGGCAAATATGTATCCTATCCAAGGCAGTAACGAAAGGCCAAATACCAGATCTGCAATAGCCCAAGACCTGGGTTGACCTAAGTCTTGACAGGTGATGTCAGATGGCGGGATGACTGTCTTCTTGGACTTTGTCCATTGAACTCAAATTATTCTAATATATTCTTTCTCTCTCTCTCTCTCTCACAGGATATATGTGAAGACATCTCTGATCACGTCGAACAAATCCATGCCCTCCTAGAAACTGAGTTTTCCCTAAAGCTTCTGTCCTACTCTGTCAATGTGATAGTTGACATCCACACAGTCCAGCTCCTCTGGCACCAGCTGCGGGTCTCTGTTCTGGTTCTGAGAGAGCGAATTCTCCAAGGATTACAGGACGCCAATGGAAACTACACCAGGCAGACTGATATTCTGCAGGCTTTCTCTGAAGAGACAACAGAGGTGTGTATGACTCTTTGATAGGGAGAAGCATTCTTTAAAGTTTCCCTTTTGGGAAGTGTTTTTAAATTTAGAGCCATGAAAGAAACTATTTTTCCAATTGATTATTATATGTAAATTTGGGCAAAATCCTTATATTGTTGTTGTTGAGTTGTTTCAGTCATCTTCGGCTCCTTGTGACCCCATTCTGGGTTTTCTTGGTGAAGATACTGGAGTGGCTGCCATTTCCTTCTCCAGATCATTTTACAATGAAACTGAGGCTAACAGGGTTAAGTGATTTGCCCATGGTCACACAGGTAGGAAGTATCTGAAGTTGGATCTGAACTCATGAAGATAAGTCTTCTGATTCCAAGCTCAGTGTTTTGTGCACTGCACCACCTAGCTACCCTAAATTCCTTATAAACCATATTATCATAATGGAAAGGTGAGAAAAGAGTTTGGTGATTTTAAGGGTGGTATAGACATCAGAGAGGTAGCCTAAGGTATTGGATTGAGGATCCAACTTTGGAGTCAGAGTGACCTGTGTTCAAGTCCTGTTTCTGACACACACACACACACACACACACACACACACACACACACACACACACACACAATGGAAGTGAGCAAGTCAGGGCCCTAGGTGACTTTTCAAGGCTGTAAGTTACAGACAAGTTGGCAGTCTGTATTAGTGGAAGGAATTTCAACCTCAGCAGTCTTTTATCCAGATGGAATTTAGAAAAATGATTTAAAAATAAGCTAATTATTATAAAGTATTTTGAGATCTAAGTGAAAAAGTAATATATTTGTGTGTGTATGTATATGTGTGTGTGCCATGTTATATAGCATTAGTAAAGAAGTGGTTTCATATTTACAGAAAATTCATGTACATATTGTTTTGGTTGCTTTGTGGCAGAAGGCATAGCCCAGAGGACACTTTAGCAACTGTGTGTGTGTTGTGTGTGTGTATGTACACATGTATGTGTGTATTTGATAACTGAGCATGTTGCATACTTCTCTCCCACAGGTACTGATTCACTTCGTTAGGTCAGTCTCACTTCTTCCCAGCCCTTAATCTATACACCCAACTCTGAAATAACTCAGGAGTCTTAGAAGATGAATCTAGAGTCTAGACTAGACTGCTATTAAGTGGCAAAGGCCCTAGGACCTATCTCCATACTTAAATGTATGATTTTTCACATAGAAGGGACCACAGAGGTCACCAGATCCAAACCCTTCATTTGGGAGGTAAGGAAATGGAGGCCCAGAGAGATGAAATAAGAGAAGTATTGCCCAATATTATACAAGTAGTAAGGGGCAGAGAAGATATTCAAACCTAGGTCCTCTGACTCTAAATTAAATAGAAATGGAGGCCACCAAACCATACATAAGGATCTCTACAGGGCCTATGTTGACTTAGTTTTTAAATGCACCATTACCTGTGTTTCATTTCATTTTTATTTATTTTGTTAAATATTTCCCAAATACGTTTAAATTTACATGAAATCACATCTAATTTACATTTACCACTCAGCAGTATTGCAGGCTGGTCTTTAACATTTCTGACCTTGCTATTCAGTGGATCTCTTTAGGAAGTGGTGGACATGAAGGTTCTGATTCAGAACTGTCCTTCTGATAGTAGACCCTATGGGAGCCTTGAGCTTCCTTAGCATTTGGGTTTATGGCCTACAAATGGACCAATGGTCCAACTGAGACAAATATTGTAACTTCTGGCACTTAGAAGCTAAGTGATAAAGTCCCAACTAGGGTTGGAAGTCTATGAGGGCAAAGACCCTCACTGTTTCCCCCCTCAATTTTAGGTCTTCACCTGTGCTGGTCTCTGCATATGCTTTTTGTTGTTCAGTCATTTTACAGTCATGTTGGACTCTTTGTGGCCCCATCTGGGGTTTTCTTGACAAAGATACTGGTTTGCCATTTCCTTTTCCAGATGAGGAAACTGAGGCAAACAGGTTTAAGTGGCTTTTCCAGGGCCACACATCTAGTAAGTATCTGAGGCCACATCTGAACTCAGATCTTCCTGACTCTAGACCCTGTGCTCTATCCACTGTGCCACCTAGCTGTCTTGTGTGTGCTCTATTATGCTGATATAAATGTTGTAGTTTCCCTTAGCATCTTCATAAAGCTATGTGCTATGCCCTGGCCTTGACAAAATTACTGATCCCAACTAAGATCCCTAGAGGGTACTGGGTTGAGATATGGAGTGGTTATGGGAAGGGCTCTATAGAATCCCCTAAGCATTTCAGCTCTGGTATTTCTTCTCCACTCACATTGCGGCCACTCAGCTCAGACACCCAGTACATATTCCTTTTATTTTTCTGACCTTCTAACTGGCTTCCCTGTCTTCATTCTCCTATTTATTCAATCCAGTCTTCACTCAGATTCATGATACATAGGTTTAAATTTTTGCTCATTCATTCAACAAATACTTATTAGGGATCTCTTCTAGTTGGGACACTATCCTAATTACTGGGGGGGGGGAAGTATGGTTTAAAGAATATGTAGTCTTCTTTGGAATTTTTAGTTTAGTAGGTGAATAAGAAACAAATTCAGGGAGCTTTAATGCAGAATATTAAGTTATAAATGCAGTAGGGAAATGAAAAGCCAAGAATTAAGTGGGATATAAGGAGGTGGTTGTTCCTGATGAATACCAGGGAAGGCTTTGAGAAGGAAATGACATTTGAGTTGAACTTTAAAGGATAGCTTGGAATTCACAAGGTGAGAGAACAAGAGGTGGGACATTCCTCATTCATGCAATATTATGAGCAAAGTCATGGAGACAGGAAAGGGCAGAATGTATTCCAAGGTGAGGGAATAGTCCATGCTGTCTAGAGGGTAGAGTATGCAGAGGAGACTAATAAGGTATGAGGGTGGTACTATATTCTGTCTCAAATTACAATGTATGTATTTAGGTGTTATATGTTCCTATAGGGAACATGTAACATATAACATATAGTTCCTTAAGGGAAGGGGCTATTTTATCTTTGCAACCCTAGTATATAGGTTGTATATAGCTTACTAAATACTTGTATTAGAGAGACCAAAGTTAGAGGGGTTGGGGGGCATAGATTGTTGAGGTCTTGTAATGCCAGGCAGAGGTGCATAGAGCAGTCTATATATTCGAATTGATCAACTATAGGGTTAATAGAGGAAAGTAAGGCCAGATAATGTGATGGATTGGAGGAATATGGGAGGATAGATGGAATAAAGGTCCTGGTGAGGATGAAGAATTGGTTTAGAAGTTATGAGTGAGGGGATAGATGGAAGAATAGGAGATTATGATCACAAAAGAGGATTTCAGAATTCACAATCACAGAGGTGACATAATTATGAGTAACAGTGAAATCTATTACGTGGTGGTCTATTCCTGTGGGTGGTCGAGGTAAGTCATAAGTACTGAAGAAGATGATGAACTGGAAAGTCAAGGGACACCCACAAATACATTGAAATATCCTCCAATAGGAGAGCAGGGGTGCAGGTGGAGAAGAATGAGCCAGATTATGATCTCCATCCCAAAGGAGAGACACACCACACAGACACCATACCACATATGGAAGAAGCACTTGATACCTGACTCTGTGTCTCCGGAAGTTCAGATCTCAGTGCCTTGGTGCTCAGAATCTCTGACACATGTGAGTCCTTTTAGTATAGACCTTAGCTATCCAAGGTCTTCCGCAGTCTATGGACAACCTCCCTCTTTTACCTTATTCCATAAACCTCCCCTTCAAATACTTAATCTTTTGGCTTTAATACAATGTTCATCATCCTTCAGTCCTTTCTTGCTTTCCTGACACTTTAAATACTGTTTCTCATAAGTAAGACAGACTCTTCTCATCCCCACCTATGGACGTCATTCTATTTCAAGGCCAAGTTCAGGTTCTACATCTCCTGTGATGGCTTCCATCATCCTCACTCTCCAACCCACCCAGAGATGATCCTTCCTTCCTTCCTTCCTTGCATCTCTCAGACCACTCTGACCTCTCCTGTGTTTGTAATCATTTTCTAACTTGCATTGTAGCTATCTGTGTACTTCCCTTGCCTATATACCATGCCATGTTCCGTATTCAGCTGACAATCACTAAATGTTTGTTAGATTGACTTAAATTACTAAACTGTATGATTCTCAAGGGTAGTAAAGTTTGTTTCCCCCCATCTTTTTCTTCATGGCAACCAGTATAGTACTGTGTGTGTGTGTGTGTGTGTGTGTGTGTGTGTGTGTATTTTTTTCATTTGTTTGTTTTCTGGCCCAGA
Source organism: Gymnobelideus leadbeateri (assembly GCA_011680675.1). Classification (NCBI taxonomy): domain Eukaryota; kingdom Metazoa; phylum Chordata; class Mammalia; order Diprotodontia; family Petauridae; genus Gymnobelideus; species Gymnobelideus leadbeateri. Next base: position 70,328 of record WOXC01004031.1, read on the forward strand.
CCTGTGATTTCATTAGTGTAAAGAGCTCCCAGGGAATAGCTTTGGCTTCCTTTGTAGATCAGCACTCTCTGTGAAATTTTGTAGTTTGAGAGATATGCCTGGGGCATTGAGATTTTTTTGTTTTTTGCTTTTTGGAGGGGGGAAGTCAGGGCAGATGGGGTTAAGTGACTTGCCCAAGGTTGCACAGCTAGTAAATGTTAAGTGTCTGAGGTCAGATTTGAACTCAGGTCCTCCTGACTTCAGGACCAGTGCTCTATTCACTGTGCAACCTAGCTGCCCCACATTGAGATCTTAAAGTAACTTATCTGGGGTAAAACAACAAGTGTGAGTCAAAGGTAGGATTTGAGACCAGGTTTTTCTTACTCTAAGGCTAGCTTCTTCTCCACTAAACTATATGGTCCTACCTCCACTCTACTTTCCCCTTCCCCCTTTTTATACACAGTGGGCACTGATAAATATTTCTTGAATTCAAATGAGGTATCTTACATCCACACTAGTATCAAGTCTTAATGATAGGATTGAGCTGGAAGGCATTATGGCAGCTAGGAGGTACAGTGGTTAGAGAGTTGGGCCTGAAGTCAGGAAGACCTGAGTTCACATGTGACCTCAGATAGTTACTAGCTGTGTGACTCTGGGAAAGTCACTTAACCTTTGTTTGCTTTAGTTTTCTCATCTGTAAAAATGAGCTGAAAAAGGAAATAGTAAACTACTCTGGTATATTTGCTAAGAAACCCCCCATACAAGGTCACAGAAAGTCAGAGATGTCTGAACAGCAACAAAGAAGTCAATCAGAGTGGAGAAGGCTATTAGGCCAATTGTAAAATAAGATTGTTTGAATGTGAATATATAGACATAAACACATAGATACACGTATGTATTCTACACATATGTGTATATACATACATGTGCAAATGTGCCTCTCTCACAGGAATCCTTGTTAAATTATAATTGTCTTTGATATTATGCTTTCTCCATTGTTTTTGTATTATGTATGCCTCATCTGCCATCCATCAGTGTACACAACAGTGAGTGGACTCTTAAGCACTGAATAAATGATATTATGAGACAGAGTTCAGTCCCTTGATTTCTCTGTCTTCTGTTTGCTCTAAGCCAATCATACCTGTCACCACACTAAAATTAGGGGAAATAAGGGAGGAAATTGGGATGAAACATCCAACCAAGTCTAAATAAATTCAGCTGGCAAAGATTTGCAGATAAATGAAGGAGGAAATGGAATAAAACATGCTGTCAAACAAGAATAGTTAACATGCATGATTTAGTTTGGAATAGTGGGACCTAAGAATTCCAGAAAAAGAAAGAATACATTTTTTTAGGCATATGTGGATTGTTTTAGAACATCAAAGTTCTTTTGTTTAGTAAACCAAAATACTTTTCTGCTTACATTAAATTATATATATTGGGCCTAAAACTGTAGATGTATATCATCTCCCTGACAAAAAAAAGTGCATAATTTTTAAAAAACTATTTTTTCTCTTGTGGCATCAGGCACATAGCTGTCAGACAAATGCTTAAAAAAACAACAACCTTTTAAATGAGAAATGGTCATTGTGCAGTAGAAATCAATGCATTCCACTGACAGTTAACATTTAAAAATTAATACAGACCAGCATGATTAAATGTAAAATGTGGACTGTAATTAGGACTTGTTTTTCTCCAGCAACCTGCTCTTTCAACTATGAGTTCAGCAGCACTACTGAAGTATACAGCACTACTATATATACTCAAATATTTCTTCCACTAAATGCTTTGCTCTCTAGGAAGCTCCAACTGTTCCATGCAAGATAATTAATAATTATGACGGCTTTTCAAATTTCACACAAATGTTACAAACATTTGTTGATTCTTTTCTTATATACCATAATACTTCTATTTTCTTGATGTCTTCATTTATTTTTTAATTCAACAAATATCCTGAGCTTTTATTATTGCCTTAGTTCTGTGCTAGGCATTATATGGCCTAAAAAGGCAAAGAAGACTTATTCCCCATCCTTAAGGAGCTTCTCATTCTAGTGGAGGAGACAAAGTTTATGAAAATATAAATAAATATGCACAGCAGTATATAACTGGGTGGTACAAATGATAAGTTTAGAGGAGAAATTGGTTACTGTGAGTAGGGATGGTAGGGGAAAACTCATAAAATTATTCCTCTGTCATCATTTCTGACTTTATTTTGATTCTTTGAAGTGCTGTGGTTTCATGAGGAGGGGAAGAATGAAGGAATAATTCCATATCCCATCTACTGTGATGGACAGAGAGCTAGATATGGAGTCAGGAAGGCCTGAGTTTGAATCCTGATTCAGGTATTTACTGTCTGTGTCCCTGGACAAATTACTTAACCTTTCTGAGCCTCAGTTTTCTTATCCATAAAATGGGAATAATAATCCTATAGAGTTATTATGAGGCTCAAATGAAATGATGCATGGAAAACACTTTATAACCCCCAAAGCACAATATATAGAATTATTTTTATGCTTATCCAATAATTGTGTATCATTCCATCCATTTTCTATGAACTGCTCAGGTCCTTCCTATTCTCCTATTACCTTAAGGATCCTAATGTGCCATTTGAACTATTTGTTATTTTTATCCTACAGGATTATTCCACTTCCTTTACTAGTCCAAGGTATCCTCAGTCACTTAGTGGTGTACTTAAGGGGAATATGGGCAGTCATGTATGGGTTATATGCATCACTGGAGGAAATACCTACACTGAGGAGATCACAGCTCCCTTGGAGCTCCTTTGTGCTTATAATGCTCTTTTCTAGTCAGTTCTAATTTTCTACAGGTTGAAATGGGGCAATTATATAACATTTGTCCATAAAAGTCCTCTTCTTCCTCATTGTGTGGGGGTGAGCCCCACATATTACCTACATCTGTGTCACATGGCATGGAACAAAAAGATATTCTGCTGTCCTGAGCTATTAGTTCTTGGACAGTGTTTTACTGTAGAATTCAAAAAGAAGGGGGACTCCCTACTGATGGGGAAGATTGCCACAGATCACATTGTGATGATTCCATTAAGTCCAGAAATTCAACAGGGAATCCTCAATGAAATGCATGGTCATTTCACTGAACCATAGAAGGGAAAGGATTTCAGTCACCTTTTATCCCTACCGTTGTCTTCCCCCCAAAGAATCTGCGATGATAGTGCCACCTCTAGTGCACCCACCATGTGCCAAAGCAGCCCATTCCACTGTGGGACCATTTCAGATTGTTAGACAGCTCTCTCTGATATCAAGTCTAAATTACGCCCTTTATAATTTTTAACCATTTCTCTTAGTTCTGTCTTCTGGGGTCAATGAGGTAGTTATTTTAGGCCACCAGAGTAAAATTTAGGTGTTCTGGCCTGAAGGAAATAAAAATGAGGGGGTTATTTATTCTATTTCCATATAAAAGATTCAGACTAGTTCTGAAAACAATTATCCTTTATTTGTATAGTACTATGTAGTTTACAAAGCATTTTTGCATACATTACCTCAGTCAACAAGCATTTATTAAACACCTGCTATATGCAACCATTCCTCAAAACTGGGAGATAGCATGGCTAGTAGAAAGATTACTGATTTTGGAGTCAGGGCCCTGGATTCAAATCCCAATTCTGCCCCTTGCAATCTGTATGAGCAAAGTCATTTAATTTCCCTGGATCTCAGCTCCCTCACTGATAAAATGAAGGAGATAGACTGGAAATCCTTCTAATTTTACATCTGTGATGCTGAGAACTCTGTGAGATGAAGGGGGACATTGACTGATTATTATCCCCTTGTGAGTCAGTATTGTGATGTGGCAGGTAAAAAAAGTGAATTCAGTTTTGGGGTGCATTGAGAGAGGTGCAATTTACAGGACTAGAGAGGATCGTCCTGCTGCACTCTGCTCCCATAAGAACTCATCTGGAGTAAGCTGGAGAGTGTCCACAGGAAAGCAGCCAAGATGATTGAAGGGATTTCATTTTATACCATGGGGTTCACTTGAAGGAGCTTGGGATGTTTAACCAGAAAAAGAGGAGGCTCAAGGGGAGTTGTGCAATATGATCACCATTCAAGTATTTGAAGGTCTGTCATGGGGAGAAAGGATTTGGACAGGGAATAAAGGGGGGCAAACTGGGTACTATTCTATTTTCTTCTTCTTTATTCTGTTCTAGAAGTTCCCCACATCAGTAAAATCACAGGTAAAGCTCCAATCCCTAATATCACTTTGAGGTAAACAAAAGAGGTATTTTTTCATACCCACTTTACAGATGAAGAAATAGAGGCTCAGACAGGTTGAGAGATTTGTCTCAAGATTAATTAGGGGAGGCAGATAGGGGCAGGAGTGCCTTTTGGTTTGGGTTTCCATCTCTAAGAAAGTTTTAGAGATTTATTAAATAAACCATTATCATTCAACAAAAGTATTTAAATGATCTCACTGTGTTTATTATCATTAGTGACAGGATACAAAAATTCCCCCTTTTAAACATTCCTGTATTACCATGGTGGAGTGACTGGAAAACATTTGTTAATTAAAAAAAAAATTTAGTAATGTCAAATTGTTTTTTTTTTTTTTAGTGCGGTGCCCTATTTTATTTTCATATATCTTTACTTTAAAGTAGTAGTTTCAAAACTGGAAGTGATCAGGACCTTTCTGAATCCTGACTTGCTCGAGGTCATAGAGAAGGCATTGGTAAAAACAAGGCTATAATGTGGGTTTTTTCCCCTCTTATTCCACTATTCTCAATTGATCCTTAAAGACAGAGATGATTTTAGTTTTTTATCTTGGTGTCCCCAGAATCCACTTAATAAATGGTTGTTAAGGCATTTAATGAATGATTGTTTATTAGTAAATGGTTTTTGATGGTTAGGGTGTCTTTGCACTGACTTTCCCCTATGCATGGAATGTATTCCCAATTGAGTTCTCCCTCTTAGAATGCCTTGCTTTCTTCAAAACTCTCCTCCAGCAACAATTTATATATGAAATCCTTTCTGATTTCTCCAAATGTTAGTTCTGCCCCCCCAAAAAACCTTAGCTCATATTTCTATTGTATATGTTTATTTATGTGCATGTCTCCTCTGGTTGAATGTAAAATTGCTGAGGGTAAGGCCTGTTTCATTTTTGTTATTGCATCTCTTGACCCTAACATAGTTCTTGGCACCCAGCTGGTGTTTAATTCATGCTTGTTGGTTGACTGATTTTGGGATTGACTGGCATTGCATTGAATTCCTGTTTTTGTTACATCCTCACTTTAAGCAGTGGGATTTTCCTCTCTAGAAAGCCAGAATGATAATCCTGGCATAAACATTTGCTAACATCTTGGATCCTACTTTAGTAGAAAAATATACAAAGAATGGAGCGGGGTGTGGGAGGGAACCAGGAGAGAACTTAATTAGGCGAGTGAAACTTGACACAGGAGTAGCAGTGTGTAGGCACTGATGAAGTATTATGCAGGTCTGATGGGGAAGCTATGTAAAGCCCCCAATAATAGTGCTTCTCCTTCATGTTCACAAAATTTAGTTAAAAAAAAAGAATCCAGGAAGGGGGTTGAAAATAGAACTTCAGTGACTTAATAATGAGTAAGGAAGCAACCAAAATTTCTTGCTTCTAGCTAGAAGAAAAGGTTTCCTTTAATATCTATGTGAAGATTGAAGCCTGTAATAAAATGAATAAATTATCCTTCTCCATAAAATGTAACCTTCATCAGAAAAGCTGCTGCATTAATGTATTATGAGGAGGCATATTTTGGATTGAGATATTGCTTGGCTGCTCTGACAGCACTGGTGGCTGAGCACAATTAAATTCTATATTTTCTACAATAAAAAAGGCAATAAAATCATACCCCTTACCTCCATATCCACTTGGGATTGTACTTTTCGCAAACATTAAGCAGCTAACCTGGAGGCTTATCAAGAAGAAGGTTTAAAGCTTAGGTATTTATTAATATTTCAAAGCGACTTTTTTTAAGGAATAGAGGGATGGAACTCATTAGTCACTAGTTCTGAGAAACTCAAAGACCTTTCTTTTATTATTTCCTTGGTAACAACTATATGAATCCTTCTGATGATCATTCTTGAACAATTAAAAGAAACTACAGATCCAGTCTGACTTTCCTACATAAATGAAAGCCATGCCTCCCCTGAGCTACCAACTTTGGCGCATACAGATCTCTGGCTTGTGTCATGTTAGGAATGGGAGGGCATTTTCATGGGAGATTAAAGAAGTGTTTGTTGAGCCATGACATTGCTTACCCATGTTGCTTAGAGATATCTGTGGATGGTGGGCAGAAACTGCTATAGTCTTTTCTTACTGCAGACCATTATTGGCCTCTGTGGAAATAGGAAGACTTTATGTTCTTTAGGAAAGGGCAGAAGTATTTCACAAACTATCACATTCTTTTTTAATCAGTGCATCATGGGGTACACATTCTCCTGATTTAGTAGGGTTTAGAGAGAGCTGACTTGAAATCATGATGAGTTGGGTTCAGATCTTGCTTCTGACATTTGGTTGTTGTCCTTCTTGCTCGAGGACCAAAATAACATCACTTGAGTTAAGGGTCAAGATAAAGTGTGTCTGACTATGACTTGGTAGGCTCTACCACATGTTGGGCACAAATCTCCCATATGGACATTGGGAGTGGAGATATCTCTTTTCTTTTGAGCTACTGCAATTTTACTTTGCTTATTTTTGCACAGTGCCTTCTCTGATGAGGGCACACCATGCTGGCAAATCCTGTGTCACTGTCTTCCATGTCTCACAATCAATCCCAAAATTCTTCAAAGAGATCTCGAGAGTGTCCTTGCTTTGCTTCTTCTGATCTCTATGTGAGCGCTTGCTGTGTGTGAGGTCTCCATAACATAGTCTTTTAGGCAAACATATGTTTGACATTCAAACTACATGACTAACCCATCAGAGTTGTATTCTCAGCAGTAGAGTCTGAATATTTGGCAGTTCAGTTCAAGAAAGGACCTCAGTGTCTGGTGCTTTACTCTGCCAGGTGAATGGCAAAAATCTTCCTAAGACAATTCAAATGGAAAGTGATTCAGTTTCCTGGCATGGTGCTACTATAATGTCCAAGTTTCATAGACATACAGCAATAAGGTCTGCACAAAGGCTTGGTAGACCTTCAGTTTGGTAGTCAGTCTAATAGCTCCTCTCTCATACTTTCCTTCAGAACCTCACAAAAACCTGAGCTAGCTCTGGCAATACGTGCATCAAATTCATTTATGTGTATATCCCTGGACAGTATATGAACCTTTAAAAGCCTCATTTTTCCTCATATATAAAAGCAGGGGACTGGACTTGAGATCTTTTCCAGTTCCTATGGCCCACAGAAATGGTGGTTGTGATTAGGTTTCAAGATTATCTCCCCAAATCCCATTTCACTCATTTTGTGGCTGAAATTCCCTATTTGAACAATAAAACCCCAAAACCGTTGACAACATATAGTTGTCATATTTTTACAGTGTATTTCATTTATTTATGATGTATATCATTTATTTTAATAATAAACATATATTTTAAAAGACATTTATTTACTTAGAAGTATGTTTTATCTCTTCTCCCACAAGCCCCTTGGTGAATAATTTTAAAAAGAAAAAAAGAAAACCCTCATAACAAATATGCATAGTGCAGCAAAACACTTTCCCATGCTGGCCGTTGTCCCAAAATGTATGTCTCCTGCATTTTAAGTCTATCGTGTCTCAGGCAGAAGGTGGGCAGAATATCTTATTGCAATGAGATATTTCAGCTACTTTGTGTGCAAACATTCATACCTAAATGTCACTTTGTCTTATTTCTGTGGGAAAATATGCTTGAAGTTCTGAAAATCACTACATTTAAAGCTGAAAAAGACTTTTGACGTCACCCAGTCCAATTTGATCATTTTATTGGTGAGCTCAGGGAGGCCCAGAGGGTGTGAAATCTCTCATTCATAGCCACAGAGGTAGTTAAGTTGCAGAACTGAGGATTCATCCTTAGGCTTTCTGTCTCCAAATCTACTTTTCTGCTAGAATGCTTCATCACATAAGAAACTTATAAATCTACTTTTGGAAGATGGCTCACATGAAAGTTTGGGGACTTCACAATATTGTTCAATAGTGTCCAACTCTTCATGACCCCATGGACCATACTGTCCATGGTTTTTTCTTGGCAAAGATGCCAGAGTGGTTTGTCATTTCCTTCTCCAGTGACAAACAAAAGTTAAATGACTTGCCAAAGTTCATACAGCTAGGAAGTTTCTGAGACTGGATTATACTCCGGTCTTCTTGACTCTAAACCCAGTGCTCTATCCATTGTGCCACCTTGCTGTCATTTCACAATATTACTCGTTTAAAATTTCCTTTAAGGTGTGTTTTTATGTGTATTTGTTTTTGTTTGATAGTTGGTATTGACTATCCCTACAATTTGTTGGTGTCTAACTTTCTTGTAAAAAATAACTGACCTAGAGATAGACCTGAGTCAAATGTGAAATTCCCCTTAGATTCTTCTCATCTTGATTAGCAATGAAAATTGATTGATCCCCCATGGAGGATATGTAATTTTATACAGTGATACTGCTATTAAAGAAAGGTTGCATTCAAAGAATATGCATATTTGTTAGAAACTCCATAGTCAAGGGCAGAAGTAATAATATAGGTGTCATAAGAATGCTATCACTTTATTAAAAGTCATTCCTTAGCAACTACTATAAACAAATTAATAGAATTAAAGCATCACTAGCGATAGAAAGAACCTGAAAGATTATCTGGTCTAGAGCTCTCATTTTATATATGAGAAAACTTAGTCTTAGAAATTGAATGAGTTGCCCAAAGCAACACGGACTTGTAGGTGGTGGAACCCCAATCTGGTCCCAGACTCCGTGACTCCAAATCTTTAACCCAGGGGACCATGGTATTTTATAATATATATCTTTAGGCTCTTTGAACCCACAGCTTCATCCTTGGCCTAGTGCTTCTGCTGCTTGTAACCACCTGACAGAACAGTGTTAAAGCAAAGGTTTGAGAGTGTTGTCCACCCTCAGAGAGAAATTAATAGAATGAATAGCTGTTTTTCTGATACTTGTGCTAACATGCCTCCTCTCCTGAGTTCCATATGTATCTCTTTGGCTTCAGTTCTCTAGTTTGGTTACTAACTTCTTGCTCCTATACCACTCTCTTGAATTTGACTTAATAGGCAGCTCCCATTGCTGATTTCTGACCTGGTCTGGTATGAAGTTTATCTTTTCCTTTGGATGTTGCCTCTTTTTGGAGCTGGGGACAGGGATTGTATTCTTAAGTCCTGGTGACATCATCAGTCACCTGGTGACTGATCTAGGGGCTCTTAATATATTTGTGTGCTATAGACTCTTTCAGCAGTCTGGAGAGGCTTATGTACCTCTTTTCTTTTCTTTTAAAATACTTATTTATTTACTTTTAGTTTTCAATGTTCACTTTTATAAGATTTTGAGTTCTGTATTTTTCCCCATCCTGAACCTCTTTTCTGAATAATGTTTTTAAATACATAAAATATAAACAATACAAAGGAAGCCAATTATATTAAAGAATATTTATTAAAATATTTTTAAAAAACAAGTTTTCAACTGCTCCCCTGTGATTCCATGTGGGAATGGAACACCCCTGGGTTCTTAGGGAGCACAGCCTTACTGGAGCAAATCTAGGCCTCAGCTGGATCCTCTCTAAGTAATGGGAAGGTAACAAAGATATGCTGTTGCTAAGCTATAGTCTAAGGATTCCCTACTATTACTTCTATAGCGTCAATAGGCACTAATGTTGATGAGGGCATCAATGGAAGGGAAAGAGAGGACAGGTCCAAAGGCCTTCAGAGTGCTCTTGTCCATTGTCTTTGGTTGATGGGATGATCATTCTGCATTATAACTTCATAGAATCTTAGCTGGAGGGTTAAACGAGACCTCACAGGTCATTGAATTAAAATATTCTATTTTTCAGAAGAGAGAACTGAAGTCCCAGAAAAGTGCAATGGCCTGTCCAGTCTGCTGATAGACTCAAGCTTTAAACTTAGGACCTCTGACTCTGAATCCAGGCCAGTCAGAAATGATGTGATAACTAATGAAAACCATTGCAGACTGACTAAGTTAATGGGGATAATTAGCACAGGCAGCCAGTGACATGAGTAGACATTCTAGAGGGAACAGTCTCTACCTCCCACATTTTTCCATGGCCTGTAACTATTTCTGGAATCCCATGATAGAGATATAATTTCCTGCATATGGCCCTGATTCCATATTATGTTTATTTTATCTTTCATTGTCACCTGATGAAATTTTTAAAATAATAAATAGAAATTGTGAGACTGATTCTCACCAAAATAAAAAATACCAAGCTTTCAGAATCCAATGTAAGGGCCAGGATACAAAGGCAAAAGAAAGTCAAACGACAGTCCCTGCTCTCAAAAAGCCCACAGGCTGAAGGAATAGACAACATTCAGATGCCTATGTACAGATTATCTACAGGATAAAAAAATCAAAAGAGCCAATGATTCTGTTATATAGGTGTGAATGTAGATAGCTCCACTTTGTGTCATTTTTGAAGATCAAAATATCTTATTTATCTAAAAGAGGATGTTCCCAGGGAATTTTTTTTAAAGTCTTATATGTTTTTTTTATTAATAATAGTATTTATATATATTTGAAACATTCAATTTTAAAGCTTCGAATTTCAGATCCATTCCTTTCCTCCCTTGTCACCCACTCCCTCTGGGAAGATAAGTAATTCAGTATGTGTTGTACATGTCTAGCTATGCAAAACATTACCATAGTAGATATATTGTAAAAGACTGCTTATATTTCCCTCCCACCCATCCCACCCCCGACCTGGTCCATTCCCTACTTTGATCCTGTCCCTCTTCGAAAGTGGGTACTACCAACCTCCTCTCCCCCCAGAATGCCCTCCCCTCCATCATCCCCCTCTCATCCCCCTTCCCCCTACTCTCCTGCAGGGTGAGATATCCCATTTAGTATATATGTCATTCTCTCCCTGAGCCAAATTCAATGAGAATATGGTTTTGCCTTTTTGCCTTCCTGTTCTTCCCCTCCCCTGCAACCACTACCCCTTGCCTCTTCTACATGAGATAGTTTACCCTACACTGTCTCTCCCCATCTCCTCTTGCCACATTCCTCTCTCACCTCTTAACTTCACCCCTTAAGTATCATCCCTTCCCATCAAATTCAACCTGTGCCCTCTATCCATGTATACCTGTAAACATATATACACACATTTACATATGAATTCATATGTGTATACATCCTTCTTCAATTATTTTCATAATGAGAAGGGTTTCATCAGTCACAGTTATTGTTTTTCCATGTAGGAATGTAAATAGTTTAACTTTGATAAGTTCCTTTTGATTTCTTTTCCCTGATTACCTTCTCAAGCTTTTTGCCTTTTTGTGTCTGAATGTCAAATTTTCTATTCAACTCTGTTTTTTTCCTCAAGAATGCTTGAAAATCCTCTTGTGTCTGAATGTCAAATTTTCTATTCAACTCTGGTTTTTTCCTCAAGAATGCTTGAAAGTCCTCTATTCCACTGAATGACCATAATTTTCCCTGAAACAAAATACTCAGTTTTGCTGGGTAGGTGATTCTTGGTTTTAATCCTAGGTCTTTTGCCCCGTGGAATATCATATTCCATGCCCTTTGATCCCTCAGTGTAGAAGCTGCCAGGTCCTGTGCTATTTTGATTGTGTTTCCACAATATTGAAATTGTTTCTTCCTGGCAGCTTGTAGTATTTTCTCCTTGATCTGGGAATTCTGGAACCTGGCTGTAATATTCCTAGGAGTTTTCTTTTTGGGATCTTTTTCAGGAGGTGATCAGTGGATTGTTTCAACCTCTATTTCCCCCTCTGGGTCTAAAACATCAGGGCAATTTTCCTTGAGAATTTCTTGAAGGATGATTTCTAAGTTCTTTCTTTGATCATGGCTTTCAGGTAGTCCAATAATTTTTAAATTGTCTCTCCTGGATCTATTTTCCAGGTCAGTGGTTTTTCCCATGAGATTTTTCACATTGCCTTCTATTCCCAGGGAATTTTTTAATCAAGGTAAATTAACAAAGGTAGCATATATTTTTAGACTTTTCTAAAATAAGGAAATATTTAGAAAGAAATAGGCATATTTGGGTCAGAATGAAAACATTTCTATTAAGACTCTGTCTGCCATATTAAAAATAAATTTCCCAGTGTTTAAGAAGTTGATTACACAAAGCCATGTGATGATTGAATGTTATCCCTCTATATATGTCCCTCTAGAAACCATTTACACTGATTGCATTTCTAAATGTTTCTCTAGTGTGTGCTAATAATTCATCTGAGCAGCAATGGAATATTATGTAGTTATCCCTTTCACATCACAGAGGGTGTCACATCCTGTGATCTGAAAAATCTGGGTAAATTTTTTTGACCCTCCTTTTGTACCACAGAGGAAGTCTGGATTTTTTTTCTTTTTCTTTTATGGGATGTTTACAATACCTTATTGTAAAATTTGGGATAAGCATTTGGTCATAGACTGTCATCTGCTGGCCTTTGTATGTTGTCTGTGCCTTCCACAAAACTCCCAAAATATTCCTATTTAATTTCTTATGGCAACCCAATATATATAAAGAAATATATATTTATTATTATAAATTCATATACATATACATATACATACATATATACACACATATAAATAAAAACTGTGATGGGGAAAGCCATGATGTGGAATGGTTAACTGTAACTGATGTTGCATTTCCTCAAACCATTTCCATTGTCTGTTCCAGGGTCGTCTGGACTCTTTAACTGAAGTGGATGACTCTGGACAGTTAACTATCAAATGCTCCCAGAATTACCTGTCCCTGGATTGTGGCATTACAGCTTTTGAACTGTCTGACTACAGCCCCAGTGAAGATTTGCTTGGGGCCTTGGGTGATATGACCTCTGGCCAGGTTAAAACCAAGCCCTTTGACTCCTGGAGTGAAATGGAAAAAGATTTCCCAGAACTTATTAGAAGTGTTGGTCTCCTTACAGTAGCTGCTGACCCAGTTCCTTCCCAGGATAGCAAAGCCATTAGTGAGGAGGGGACTCACTTGTCACTTTCAACGGGAGATGAAGGTGGAAGTGATGAGAGCAAAGAAATGCCTGTAGCTGAAGAGCTTCAGGTCTTGTCTCCTCTTGGTTCTACAGGCTCAGGGCAAAGGAAGGACAGGCCGGGCTCTTCTGATGCAGGGACAAAGGAAAACCATTCCTCATCCAAACCTGGTGCAAAATCACATCCTCCTCTCTCTGAAAATCCAACTCCCAAGAGGTCAATAAGAGACTGTTTTAATTATAATGAAGATTCTCCCACACAACCTACTCTGCCCAAACGGGGACTTTTTCTTAAGGAAGATACTCTAAAAAATGAACTCAAAGACAGTGATGGGAAAAAACAGATGATTCTCTTCAAGGCAGAAATGAGTAGAAGTACACCTTCCCTTTTGGATCCACCTGACCGGTCCAAACTATGTCTGGCATTACAGTCCTCTTATCCAAACAGCCCATCGGCAGTTAGTCAGTCTTATGAGTGTTTGCACAAAACAGGTGATGGGAATCTTGAAAACCCAGACAAGGGCCATGTAAAAGAAATCTCTTCTAGTCTAGAAAGACTTAATGAGTACAATCGTAAAGAAAAAGCCCCTCGAAGAAAATCTGATGAAACCTCTGAGATTATAGTTTCATGTCAACTGCCTAAAGGGGGATCTGATGCTGAGGCAGCCAAACCACCTGAAAATATGAAAAACTCAGTGGTGCCGAATGGAATTCCTTCTTGTGCTTCCAAGTCCGGAGAAAGGCCAGAGACAGATTCTGCTTCTTCGACTTCAGCAGATCTTTGCGATCCAATAAACCTGAATGCCAAATTGTCCCCGAAGTTGATTCCAACCAGTTTACCTCCTGTTTCCCAAGGAAATGACTCTGCATCTGGCTCGGACTCCATCATCTCCCCATTACCCATTCTTTCAAAAAACAAAAGCAAAAAATGCTATTCCTCTTCTCCAAGTCATATTGCTAGAAATGGCCAAGTTGTGGAGGCCTGGTATGGTTCTGATGAATACTTAGCTCTTCCATCCCACCTTAAACAAACTGAAGTGTTAGCTTTAAAGCTGGAGAATCTGACAAAGCTTCTGCCCCAGAAATCCAGTGGAGAAACTATTCAGAATATTGATGATTGGGAGCTGTCAGAAATGAATTCAGATTCTGAAATCTATCCGGCCTACCAGATTAAAACAAAGCACAAAAGGTTAGGCCGAATATCTCCTAGTTCTTCAAGTGATATTGCATCTTCCCTGGGGGAAAGCATTGAATCTGGGCCTCTTAGTGATATTCTTTCTGATGAAGAGTTGTGCATGCCTGCATCTGGCATCAAAAAATATACAGCTGAAAAGTCAGAGATCATGGCATCCTCCAAGAAAAATGAGAGTTCTGCCTCCAATAAAACTGCTTTAATTCAGCAGCTGATGGAAGATATCCAACACCAAGACAACTATGAAGCAATCTGGGAAAAAATTGAGGTAAGGTGCTTTTAGAAATCAAGAATTATAGCCACAGTGGTTGGCACAGTGTAGGTACTTAATAAAAGCTTATTGATTAATTGATAGTCATGATACACCAATCCTGTTGTAGAGATGAAGGACCTAAGGCCCAATTTCAATGAAAAGGCTTTTAAAAAATTGGAAATAATTATTGCTATTTTGATAGGCCCACCTTTTGTTCTCCTAAACTATCATGTAGTAAAAAAAAAAAAAAGAACAATGTTAATTACATTGGGCCAAAGTATATGTCAAAAGTAACGGCTCATCAGTCCTTCAACATGTTGATCACACTTGAATCACTGCAGTTGTGTTTGGCAGAGCTCTTTGTAGTTGATACTGCTTGAACAGAAGTGAGCTCCTAATCAAATGGGTAACACAAAATAGATAATACATTAGGCAGCAAATACTTTTTGAGTTTAATTAACTGGACATGCCAGTATCTCAGTTGTATCAGAATGGAATCATTCCTTTTTCTTCCCAATACTTTTAAGCTCAGTCTGCTCATCCCATCCCAGAACAGATACACCTCTGTTCTACATAGAAACAATGGAGGCCAATTCAATTCATTAGGAACATGCCTCCTTTTAGTCTCTGTATATCATTATGCAGTTGGCTCACAGTCCTTGTAATCCAGTTCAACTCAATAACACACACTTTCTAAAGCACCTAATATGTGCAAGGGTCTGTGTTAAGTGCTAGGACAAGCCAGATAGAAAAGGAAAGCATCATTGCCCTTGAGAAGTTTACATTCTAGATATATCTTGCATTGTGTATATATCTCTAGATCTTGGGAATGCCAGCTGTGTTGTATAAATCTGCTCTAAGAATAAGATGTTGGTGTCATTAAATCAGAACTGGCAAGAACTCCATTTCCATATGGTTCTCGTTCATCCAAGTGCAGGGAATCAGAGTTCTTAGGACATTGTTTTCTACTATGAATACAGTATAATATGACTTTGGTCTTTTGGGTAGATAATCCTGCCCCTAAAGAATAATTACTATTGTAGTTATCATGGTCTTTGTTTAAATAAAGTGTCATCCAAACATACTTCTAATTCATTTCCTGGTCACAACACAGTGTGGAAGACAGTGTGTTGGGCTTGGAGTCCAGAAGGCCTGGTTCATATCCCACCTCTGATACTTACTATTTGCATGACCTGGGAAACTCACTTAACCCTTACATGGCTCAGGCCCAGGATTTATCTACTTAAGTAGAAGCTAAAGAGTAATACTCATAGGCCAATTGTGATCTATGGGGTTGATAGAAAGAATTCTCACACTTGGAATTCCCCTCACTTATGAAATCAAAGATCTTTCCTTGGTTCCTATAAGAATTAAGAGCTGTTAACACGGGTTAATAAAGATACCTCAGGTATCTGCAATTCCCAAAGGGCTTTTATGTACCCACACTACATATCATTTGATAATTCTCATTTATAATCCAGTGAGGTGGGCAAGGAGGATATTTTTACTTTCATATTTTACAGATGAAGAAATTGAGCCTCAGAAAGGTAAAAAAAAATCTTGCCCAAGCCCCCACGGCTGCTAAGGGACAGAGCTGGGACTGGAACACAAATCTTTTACCTCTTTTTCCTATCCTTACTTGCCTCAGTGACAGTGGTCATGAAGTTAATTTCATACATGACTTGTATAAGTTCAATATATTTCCAACTTTTTTTCAGATTGGAAAACAGATAACAGAGGATTTAGAAGACTGTGAGAGGTGCTGATAGTTGTTGATACTTGCCATATCACTTTGTTTTTCTTGCTGTCTCTTCATAGAGATGTTCAGTGAAACCATGGGATCACCAAGTGAGATAATATGGAGGAAGAAGAGAAGGTGGTCCAGGACAGAGCCTTGGGGGATACTCACATTTGATAGGTGTGATATGGAGAAATAGACTAAGAGAGCAGAGTAAGCAGAAAGACTAAGAAAGAGGAAAACTTGGAGAGAACAGTATCATGAAAACCTAGAGAGAACCTAGGAGGAGATAATGAGTGATTCTTTGCATTCTTCAGTGCTTAGTAGATAGCTCTCTGATAACTCCCCCTTCTTTCTTCCTCCATTAAGATTTTTGAAACTCTTAGATTAGGTTCCTGTTTTGGTTGTTTTTTAGTGATTTTATTTTTTAAAAATCTATGGGTCAATTTTCAACGTCTCATTTTGAGGAGGCCAAGAATTCACATATAATGAACCAGCCCCTCCATTACCATAACTATTGGTGTTATCAGTGGGTTGGTAATGAACTGGTCCAATGACTAGCCAGGTGAGTTGTATATTTTTCAGTTGATATTTTCTTGCACAGAACTTGTTCTGCAGATAGGTTAAGTGTGCTAGGCCTCTGTCCTCTCCTCCACAGCTTTCTTAACTCTTAAAATAAATTGGAATAAATGAATCAAGTGAATCCTGAAGTTAATCCACTGAGAATAGCACATGGAACCTCAGACCCTCATACCCTCGGATGCATTTAGATTTTCTTTGGCCTGAAAAAGAAAAGAGAATAGATTTGGAGTTGATTAGTTAAGTCATACTTCCACTACATAGGCATATTTTGTGGATATTTAACACTTTTAAAAAATCAGTAAAATGTTATTTAAAAAATGAGTGAGACAGTCTAAGGAATGAAATATGTAGCATGGCAAAAATCCACTTAGTGAAAGTAATCAGGGATGCCAGGTTAACAGGTGAGTGATTACAAAATGTTCCTCCTTAGAGGTACACATATTGAATGATCCCTATTGTACAAAACATTGGGACAGATACAAAGAATTGTGATACGTGGTCCTTGCCATTATGTGGCTTCTCGTTAAGGTAGGAGGAATGCCATGTAGCCCTCAAAAGTCTAATTATCCCACGAGTCTGTGTTTTCTAAGTTCTGTGTGAGTTGGATTTTATCCAACTTTATCTTGTACCTCCAGCATTTAGCACAATATCTTTTACCTGATAGGAGTTTAGTAAATGGTTTTTTTTTTTAATGTTTGAATGAGTTTGAATAAATGCCAAGTAAATGATAGAGACAAGTGCTACATTAACTCAGAAATGGATGATAGCTTTGTGGGCTGGGGTCATTAAAGAAGACTGGCTTGAAAAAAAAATATTCCAGTAAATTGTTTTTACATCTTTTCTTTTTAAAGACTGGGTTTATTTTTCTCAACACAGGAGATGGGAGATAAAAATTCAAACAATTTTCTTAAGCTTTTGTTTTTGTTTGTTCAAAAATGGAATTTTATATCACACACTGAATAAGTATAAATATAAACAACAATCTCCAAGCCTTAAATGGGATACTTTCAAGTCCCGTTTAAAAAAAAAGCCCCGGTTTTTTTTTTCCAGATGAAATCTCACTTTGCTAAAGACCTGTTTATCATGAAATCATACAGGTGAAGAGGGTGGTTCAGTCTGTTAGGGTAGTATTAGAAAAACTATTCTTTTGGACATCTCATTGTCCGGCTCCCGTATGCCACTTATTTTCTAGTCATGCTAAAATCTAAAAACTCATCTCAGAGAGAATATGCTTTGTTAATTCATACATGTTGACATCTAAAAATTGGCTCAGCTAACAATCAAAAAGGGGGGGAAATTGGCATTCTTTTTAGTAGAATTCTAGATATCTTTTAAAACGCCAGATTACAGCATCTTGGGTGTAAGTCAGGGAGTCAGCTGCTGGTGGCATTTTTATCCTAAGTAAGGCTCTGACCAGATTTAAAGCTTCCTTAAGGCTAACTAAATACCACCCATGCACATCAGTTATTTGTGTTCCAGTGATACAAATGCTCAGGAGAATGCCTTTCCTTTATAGTGTGAATAAAGTAAAATTTTGGTTAAGTCAGGTGCTGATTTTGTTTTCGCAGGTTTGACCACCTAAAGAAGAATAAGGGTAATATTTATGCTTGGGCATCCATCAGTTTCTAAAACCTGGTGGATGTTTTGCCCTGGAGTTATTTTGGCATGGTATTCAGACAGGAATGTATCTAATGTCACTGAATTAATTAATTATCAACAGTCTTTTTCTGGACACCATTCTTTGGCCAGAGGTCTGGAGCCCTTTTATATTTGTCAGGACTTTAGGATTGGTTTCTGTTTCTTGACTGATATTTATAACAAATTTGTTCAGATGTCATGCTATTTATACTAAACTTGCTCACATAATACTGAATTAATTTCTTACCACACTGCCTTGAATGCCTTAGGCTTTGCAATCTAGCCTGCCCCCTGAGCAGTGTTTAAGTTTCTTTTAGCATCTTAAAGAAGCAATGTGGCTTAGTGAAGGTTGGTAACCATAGAGTCAGGAGACCTGGGTTCACAATCTGGCTTTGAGGCATACTGGTTGTGTAACCTTGGGCTAGTTATTTAAACTTTCAGTGCCCCAGGCAACTAAGACTCTGAGTTTTAGATGAATTAAGCAATTTTATCAGCATCTGTGGAAGGAGTTCCAATGCCTGTGGTCCTTCATACAGTTGAAATTACAGGTCCAGAACCAAAAAATTTTTTAAAATGCAATTCATATTTTTAAAAGTGTAAAACATGTATGCCCAAGAAAGATATGTATGTCAATCCAAGTTGTCTAAATGTAGCCCATGTGAGTTATTGACAGGTAGGACCTGGGGACTGGTGGAAAGGAGGCAATCTATCAAGAGACCTAAAGGTTAGGGGCAGGTAAGCCACTGGGCAGTCATGTTAGACACTCTTTCCTCTGGTCTCCAAGGGAAAACTAGACTAAAATTATACCTATCTGTCCCCAAAATGTAGTCTAAGGGTACCATAGATTCCGAACAAAATCCACTTCCTTGGTTTCTTTAAAGAGGGAGAACTTACCCTGAGCTTACACTCACCAGTTTGATTCCTTGTCTTTAAATTCTAGTTACACAAAATGCTATTGAAAATAGTAAAGAACAAGTTGACCCATTTTTTTCCAAGCAAATAAGTAAACAGAAATCAGACAGAAGTTATACAGATTAGAATATACCAGACAGTGTGCAGAGTGAATGAACACTTTAGATGAGAGCAAGAGCTAGCAGCTTAACCGAGAGATAGTTACCAGTATCACCCACTGGCAAATTCCCCAAAATTCCTAGGGAGGCAAACTTCTCTCTGTGTGTCTCTCTTTTTCTCTCTCTGTCTCTGTCTCTCTGTCTCTCTGTCTCTTTCTCTGTCTCTGTCTGTCTTTCTCTCTCTGTCTCTCTCATCTCTCATTTCTCTTTCTCTCTCTCTCACCCCTTACCTCAATCTACAGCAGACCTGCACAACTTGGCAATAGGTAGGGGCCAAAATTAAGACAGGCTAAACTTCTTCAGGTTGCATATAGTTTAGACTAAAGACAGACTGACAAAGGTTGGTTGCCACAGGTCACATTACAAACAGAAGAGTGTGCAGTAGCATCCATACTTTTTTTTTGCTGACTGCCTGAAATCTTTTGGCAGACCTCAAAGCAGCCTGGGGGCCATATGTTGTGCAGGCCCAAACTACAGTAAGTCCCCGAAGAGTCTGGCACCATGAGTATCGTCTCCAAAGCTCTCAGACCAACCCCACCCTTCATCAGCATTCTCTCCAACAGTCTGGTGTCATGACTACGCAACAGTACTCAAAATACCCTAGATTAGTTGAAAACCTGACATCTAAGTTTTGTAGCAAAGAAAGTTTATCCATGCCAGACGTATTTATATTTTCCCCCATTTGTTTTGTTTTAAAAAGCACTCCAGTTGTGTCAGATATTAAGAGAAATGTTTTATTTATATATCTTTTTCTAGAATTTTTCTTATATTTCAGGTGGCCCATTTCTGACTTTGGGCTGACCTGTTTTTCTTCTTTATGTCTAATTATTTTATTTTTTTAAAGTTGATTTATTTATTTTTAGTTTTCAACATTCACTTCCATAAGTTTTACATTTTCTCCCTCTCTTCTCCCTTCTTCTTCCCCACAATGGTATGCAATCTGATATAGCCTCTACACATACATTCCCATTAGACATACTTTCACATTAGTGATGTTTCATAGAAGAACTAGAACAAAAAGGAGGAACCATGGGAAAGAAAAAACAAAACAAATAAAAAGAAAATAGTCTGCTTTTCTCTGCATTCAGGCTCCATAGTTCTTACTCTGGATGTGGATGGCATTCTTCATCATGAGTCCTTTGGAATTGTTTTAGGTCCTTGAATTGCTGAGAGGCGCTAAATCTATCGAAGTCAGTTGTCACACATTATGGCCATTACTGTGTGTAGTGTTCTCTTGGTTCTGCTCATTTCATGCAGCATCAGTTCAAACAAGTCTTTCCAGGATTTTCTGAGGTCTGCATGCTCATCATTTCTTATAGACAATAGTATTCCATTACGTTCATATAGCACAACTTGTTCAGCCGTTTCCCAATTGATGGGCATCCCCTCAATTTCTAGCTCTTGGCCACCACAAAAAGAACTGCTATAAATATTTTTATACATGTGGGTCTGACTTGGTTTTTCTTACAGGATGGGATGTCACCCTGATTTTTGCCTTTCAGAGTTGTAACCAGATCATCTTGAGAGAATTTGGATAAATGTTTTTTGAAAAGGACTATGTAGAATATGGATTATTCTCTAACAATCTGATCTCCTCCTCTCCTCTCCGTCCACTAGAGGAAGCATGATATGGTGGGCTTAGAGTCTGACTCACCTGGGTTCAATGTCTACCACAGAGACTTACAAGTTGAGTGATCCTGGGCAAGTCATTTAACTTCCCTGGGCCTCATTTTCTTCACCTGTTCAAGGAAAGAGTTGAATTTCATGGTCTTTAAGGTCCCTTAAAACTCTAAATCTACGATTCTATAACAAGTCTTATGAGAACAAATATTTCCTGAAAGGAAAAGTTGGAGAGCATGTTTGAAAGATTGTTTGAGATTGCATAACTTAACATAATAACAATGGGGAATAAAGACTGGACCTGTGACTTTATTACTTTAGTGAGAGTCCAGGTGAGAAAACTCCCTCCACCAATGAAAGTCAGCTCTTTCTCTGCCACTGAGAGTTTTAAAGAGTTGCTAAAACCAGAGGTATACCAGACTGGAAACACTCCCAAGTCCAACAAGAACCAGGGAATTTCCCAGTACAATTGGGAAATGTTTAACAAAATAAATAAAAATATGATAAAACTAGATGATGTTAATTTGTATTTTTCTAAGTCAATATGCTACCCCAGGGATCCATTTCTATTTGAGTTTGATACTACTTAGATAGAGCACTGAGACGTTAAGTGATCAGTCCAACATCACACAGGAAATGTGTCAGGAGTGGAATTTAGAAGCTTATCTTCTCGGCTTCAAGCCTGTCTCTAAATCCACTTAACAATGATGCCTCCCAATAACAATAGTTATAGGAATAGTTATCTCAAATGAATTAATACTCGTAAAGTGCTCGGCACAGTGTCTGGCAGATAATACGAGCTATAAGAATATTAGCCATCATGATTGTTGCTGCTGTTATTATTATGATTCATCAACAGCTGGTGTTTATAAAATCCTTGAAAGTTTTGTAGGAATGTGAATGCCCATTGAATGGCTTACCAGCATAGTGCCCTGGACATGTTTATAAATGTTTGTTGAAAGAAGAAATGAGTGATTTTGAATTTTGTCCTGTACACAAAGGTGGACAGTTAACAAAATTAAGAGATGAAACCGTGGGGCATAGTGGATCCAAACAAGAAGAGTCAGGCTTAAATCTTGTCTCTCACACATACTATCTTTGTGACCCTGGGCAAGACTCAATCTCTCAGTGAACTCAGGCAGCTCTCTAAGATTTCAAGTCAGGGACAGCTGACATGATGAATCTACCTCAGGTAAGTGAATTTCCACACCAATGAAACTGCAGATTCTGACCTGCACACACAAAGGGGGCCACAGGAGATGGACTGGAGGCAAGGAGAACAATTAGAAAACTGTTGTATTAGTCTAAATTTGAAGAAAAAAAAAGGATTGAAGTAACCTGCTGGCAGGGGAGTCGGAACAAAGAGACAGATGCAGGAGACAACATAAAGGAAGACTAGACAAGGCTGTGATTGATTAGATGGGAAGGACGAAGGAGGGGGGCAAATCAGAGATGGCTTGAGCTTTCCAGCTTGGAGCCTGGAGACTGTAGAAAATAATTTAGGCCACTAGGTGGCACTGCTCTCTCCTGCTTCTCCAGTTCATACCTACTAACCGTGGGTGTCCCACAAAGCTCTGTCCTGGGACCTCTTCTCTTGTCCCTCTGTGTTATTTCACTTGGTGATATCATCAGCTTCCTTGGATTCAATGTTCATTTCTATGCTGATGATTCTCCAACCCTAACCACTTTGCTGACTTCTGGTTTTACATTTTCACCTGTCTATTAAACATTTTGAAATGGATGTCCTGTAGAAATCTAAAAATCTGGGCAGCGAGGTGGTACAGTGCATAGAACACTGGCCCTGGAGTCAGGAGGACCTAGGTTCAAATCTGGCCTCAGACACTTGACCCTTAACTAGCGGTGTGACCTTGGGCAATTCAGTTAACCCCAATTTGCCTTGCCTTCTCCCCTCAAAAAAAAAAAAGAAACCTTAAGTTAAAAATCTCTAAAACCAAACGCATTATCTCTCCCCTACCACCACTACTTAAATTCCCTCTTCTAAACGTCTCTATTACTGTCAAGGGCACCACCATTTTCCCTGTCCAGCAGGCTCATAACTTATGTGTCATTTTAATTTTTTTACTCTCTCATCTCCTCCCCCCCCCATCCAATTTGATGCCAAGTTAACAATTTTATCTTAGTAACCTCTGTTACCTAGATCTCATACCTGGACCATTGCAACAGCCTGCTGGTTGGTCTGTCTGTCACAAGCGTCTCCTCATTCCTGTCCATCTTCCACTCAGCTTCTTAGAGCATAAGTGTGATCATCTCACCTCTCTACTCGACAAACTCTAGTGACTAGGATCCTCTGTTTGGCATTTAAAGTCTCTCGTACCCTTCTCCGTTCCTTCCAAAGCCCTCCCACACTTTTTAAATCTTCTTACACCTTACACACCACCATGTGCTCTGTGATCTAGTGACAGTGACATCCTTGTTGGTCCTTACTCACGTAACTCCATCTCTTGACTCGACACTTTCCTTGTCTGTCCTGAAATTCTCTTCCTTTTCCTCTCTACCTCCTGGCTTCCTTCCAATCCCAACTAAAATCCTACCTTTCTCAGGAAGGATTTCCCTATCCCTCTTAATTCTAGTACCTTTCCTCTGTTTATTATTTCTAATTTGTTCTGTATATAGCCAATTGATCCTTAGTTATTTGCATCTTGTTTCCCCCATTAAATTGTGAACCCCTTGCAACAAGGACTATCTTTTACCTTTCTTGATATACCTAGAGCTTAGCACAGAACTTGACATATACTAGGTGCTAAATAAATGTTTTTTGACTAACAGACGGTGAGTAGAGTATTGAACTTGAAATCAGGAGGCCTAGAATTCAACTTTCAGCTCACATGGTTACTAGCTGTATTGTCCTGGTCAATTCACTGAACAACTCTTAGTCTCAGTTTCCTCATCTGTAAAATAAGATTAATAATAGTATTAATGTCACACTGTGTTATTGTGAGGGTCAAAACATTAAAATACTGTATACTTTCTAGCAGCTATTATCATTATTGTTAATTATAAACTCTGCCAGGAGAACAAATGAGAGGAATTAAGACATTTAAAAAATTAATAGGGAAAAGATAAAGGTCATCATGTATACGAAGACTGTGACCAAGGTCACACTTGAAAGATTCTAAATCAACAGAGATGTGACTTTTGCATAAAATTACAAAGGTCTCTTTTGATGCTAATAACCTATCTTATAGGATGAAAAAAAATCTGAATTCAGATTTCCAATTAATTTGTTGGAATGGTATTTCTTATTCATGCCAAGAACATTGCTCAAGGTTAGTCAATAAGAACCTTAATTACCCTAAAGCAAATACTTTCCTCCTTAATACAGAGAGAAGTTTTCAGTCCTTGGGGCAAAGACAATACAGAGGCTTCTAGCAAACCAAAGCCTGATAGAAATGGTAATTTACCACCATCTTGAGGCTGGATCTCGTTACTGCATGTAGGTTAGAGAGAATTAAGAGCCTAGATATTTCACACAGAAATGATTCTATTCTCTTTACATTTCAATAAATACCAGTTACAACAAAGCAAGACGAAAACAAAAGATTATTTTGTTTATTGATATGCACTGTGAGACATCATCATTTTTGTTTGATAAAGATTATAATAGAGTCAATACCACCTTTGTTTTTATGGTACTTTGAAAATAAATTACTTTTAGGAACAAAGTCTTCTATGATGAATGGAAGCTAAAAGAGAAATTAACTTGCTTAGCACAATTAATATAATGCTTAGTATATCAGTGAATTCTATATTATCTTTAGACAATGGAATTCCAGGATTTTTTTTTTTCAGATCGAAAAATGAGGTAGCCTGGGAGTCAAAAGTTCCGAGTGTGTCTCAACTCTAATAAGAATGAGCCATATAATATGAATGAACAAATTACTTTCTGATATTCTTGTCTCCTCATAGTTTGATGTTTTGATTAAACCACCAGTTTAAATCCCAATCCTTCTTTTTCTTCATAGACTGTCCACTTTTATCATTGTACAGATTTGGGAATGCAGGACCTATGATTTCATCGCATTTGACTCATTTGAAACTTCTCTGACTTGGTAGAAAAGGCCTTAGAAGTTTTGTGAGGCACTGAGAGGTTGTGACTTTCCAGGGCTGCAAGAGAACGTTTGGGGAGGAAGAAATCTTCCCCTTTTCTGCTCTCTGAAAAAGGTTCTAGATGGAAAATAAATTCTACAAAGCTGAGACCTTGGTCAAAGCTAACTTCCCCAACTCTGGTTCTTTTTTTAGAGGTGTATATAAAATACTTACTGAAAAGCTACAAAGTATCAGAAGCAGCACTGAAACATTAATCATGAGTCTTCCCAACTCCAGTCCCTATGCTTTGTTCACTAAGCAGTGGATGGTTCTTATCTTTTTTTTTTTTATTTGGTTTTGACCAATGATTTCATGGGTGTAGGGAAGTACTGATGAGGAAACTTTCTCTATAACTGTTCTACAATTTACAATCATAGAGGGCTGCTTGGGCATTGAGTAGTAAAGTGACTTGTGACTGAGTTTTTCAGAGGGAGGATACTGAGGTCAGTGTGTCTCTATCTATCTCTTTCCTTAGCCTCACTCCCTCTCTCCCTTTGTCTTTCTCTGTTATCCTCCCTTCCTCTCTCCCATTCATTCTTTTACTCTGTGTATGTATATGTGTACGTGTGTGTGTAAAACTGAAGATGCATTTACCATTTACAAGTATAGCTGATTAAATGAGACTGCAATATTTACTTCCTTATATATTGTGTAAACTTAAGACATTATAAAAAAAGTTCAAATAAAACTGTAAGAAAGTCATGATTGCTAGATTAGTCCTTGTAATTACTAGTTACCCTTAGAAAGGTCCTAGAGAGATTCTATAGAACTGAGAAAGAGGCTAGAATCTGTCAACTAAAGGCCAGTAAGTTTGACCTGTATAACTGGCAAAGTCCTAGAACATGTTATTAAAGGATGGTTTTTGAAACTTTAGAAAGGGAGGTAGAGAACTTCTAAAATCCAACATGGCCCCATGACAATGATGTCTTTCCAGTCTGACCTCATTTCCTATTTTGGATTGAGTAATGGGACTGATCAGGAGTATCAAACTCACATAGAAACTGATTTCTCTCTGTGGTATATTGATGTAGAAAACAACAAATTAACATTTCCTCTGTTGTATTGCATCTTGCTTTCTTTTGTTAAACATTACCTAATTACATTTTAATCTTCTTTGGTCTGTGGTCTGTACCTGGGAGGCCTATAGACCTTGAATCTGATACTCTGCGATAGAGACAGCATACCAAGATTTCATTAGACCAGGTAGTATCTAGAGTATTGTACCAATCCTTGCTGTTATACTTTAGGAAGGACATAGACAAGTTGGCATATAGAAAATAAAGACCAGGGTATTGAGAAGATTGAAAACTGTTTCATATGAGGATGGGTTGATGAGATGGGAATGCATAGCCTTGAGAAGAGAAGACTAGGGATATGGGGTAGGGGAAAAGGACCATGATAGCTGTCTCCAAGTCCTTGATTGGCTGTCATGTGGAAGACTTGTTCTACTTGGCTTCATAGGACAGAAGTAGTAGCAATAGGTAGGTAGGTAAGTGGGGGGGGGAGAGAGAGAGAGAGAGAGAGAGAGAGAGAGAGAGAGAGAGAGATTGATTTTGGTTTGATATAAAGAAATCCATCCTCAGATGGATTTCCTTACGGGAAGGTCTTCAGAAGACACTGAATGAACACTATTACAGATATTGTAGAAGGAATTCATGTTTGGATATTGGCTGAATTAGGTAGCCCCCAAGATTACTTCCAACTCTGAGATCCTGACTTACTGAATTGTATCATATACTGCAGATAGTACTATTTTAGGCCTTGAGGTAGATACTGAGATGATTAAGACCTAATTTCTACTTTGATGGATTTTATAGTCTAGTTGGGGACATATGATACATTCACAAATAACTATGATTAAAAACATATAATCAAAAGGAGTGCCAATGAAATGCTATGAAAGTAGTGAGGAAGGAAAGATAACTTTCTTTTGAGAGATCAAGAAATGCTTCCTCAAGGAGGTATCACTTCAGATGAGGCATGAAGACTGGGTAGGAGTTATTCTTCTTCTGTCTATCCATCCATCCATTTATCTATCCATCCATCCATCCATCCATCCATCCATCATCATCTATCTGTCTCTAGCCATTATTCATTCATTTGTTGGTATATTTTGCGTATGTATTTTTTATAAGAATGCCTCTCTCCATCTTCCCCAGTCAGAAAGAACAGGACCTTTCATGACCCTGATCCCATTACTATTTGGCATTGAATCTCTGACCCATTTTGTTTTTGACCTTGGCTAATTTGTCCCACCTTAGACAGCATGATGGCCCTTCAGATCTGGGAGTTAACCAGGTTAACGCTGAACTTGGTGCAAACACCTGATTGGCATAGCCCCTTGCAGTTAAGAATTCCTGAGCTCCGGATGTCTGCAAACCTTAGCCTTCATAGTAGGTGAGATTACAAAGCTGTGCTATCATATTTGATAAGATTTTCAGTTGCTTTTCATTCATGTCTGACTCTTTGCAACCCCATTTGGGTACTGGAGGAGTTTGCCATTTCCTTCTCCAGCTCATTTTACAGATGAGGAAACTGAGGCAAACAGGCTTAAGTGACTTGTCTAGGATGACACAGCTAGTAAGTATCTGAGGCCAGATTTGGATTTGAACTAAGGAAGATGAATTTTCCTGACTCCAGGCCCAGGATAAGTAGGAAGCAAACAGGTAGTAACACTATGAAGAATAGAAGGAGTTCCAACTGTAAGCAGAGATACCTAAAAACATCCCAAGTCTCATACAGGAAATGATGAAGTCAAGAAGTATGTGCCATTGTCACATACTGTCGGTGTGACCGGACAGATTGCTCAATGTCTTGGCAACTCTCTAAGACTTGAAATTTCAGATCATTGTTATTGGCAGAGGAAATTTCCTCACTGGGAGTTCCCTACACCAGTGAAATCACAGATCAGGTCCAAAAAAAAAGA
This sequence comes from Gymnobelideus leadbeateri, assembly GCA_011680675.1. NCBI lineage: Eukaryota > Metazoa > Chordata > Mammalia > Diprotodontia > Petauridae > Gymnobelideus > Gymnobelideus leadbeateri. The sequence continues at coordinate 98,516 of WOXC01004031.1, forward strand.
AAAAGAAAAAAAAGAAAGAAAGAAGAAAGGACTGCCCTGAATAAACATGTAACCTTACCTAGGTGAGCTAACTCTGGGATGGAGGCCTCTTGAACTTAATTAGTACACAACATTCTATTTTTAGTGTTTCATGTCCTTCCCAGTTTCTTTCATTGTTTGCTTAAGAATTTTGGGAGTGGTTTTTATTATCTCTATTTTATGCTTCAAGAAACTGAATCACAGAGAGCCTGAGGACTTGCCTTGCAAGTGATTAAAACCTAAAAAAAAAAAAAAATACTCAGACTCTTGGTTGCTAGTTTATTATTCAACCTCAAGAAGATTTTTTTGTGGCCGCCTTGAACTAGAGATTTGATTTAAGTCTTGGCCATGCTTTACTGAGTGTTTAACCACAAAAGGTTTCACAAGATGCTATCTGGCACTCGTTTGTGAAGCTGACCAGTATTTGTAAGGCTAGGGGACTAGACTATGTCACTTTTGGTTTAAGATTAAAAGAAAGGATTTTTGCCACACAATTTCTAGAAAAAGAGGAAATGTATAGCAAAATGTAAAGTAAGTAAAATGGGAGAGAAGAAAGAATGGTGTCAATGGTTAGGTATACATGGTGCCCATGGTGCAGGATTTCCCCATACACTTTGGGTTAACTTCCACTAACTTGAGTCATTTTTTCCCCTTGACTCATATCTCAAGAGTTTTACTCTGGGGAAATTTCCAGAGTAAATTTAGGTTTTACTCAAATATAGATTTTCGCCAAAATCAGTAAGAGGATTCCTAACTCCCCACAAAGGTACTGAACATACAGTATGAGTAGTGGGTATGAGACAGGCTTTGTTAAATCCTCAGCAGAAAATGCATGAGATGTACAGGGCCCATGGGATCCCATGAACAAATGATGAAATAAAAAGTTCTCTAGATTCTTCCCAGAAGGTAATAGCACTTTTTCTTTTTTAGAATACTGAACAAACTTTCCCCATTTACCTCTAACCTGAAATACCAGAGCAAGTCATGACTGTAATAGAGAGAAGGGTAGCATGTTCTCCATGATATGGCTCCAGTTCTCCAACTTTTGAGACTACTTAGTTGTTTTTTGTTTGCCTCCAAGTAACTCTGTTGAGATCCTCTTCTCTACGTCTGGTGTCTGAACACTCAGACTTAAGAATGTTGAACTCTCATAAGTGGGAATACCAATAAGCCAAAGCTGAGAATTCCCAATTCTTGGGAATTTGGGTTTGATTTGTGCTTAGAAAAGGAGAAAACCAGGGACTTTATGCCCAGGAATTTATCTTTTAAACATATTGTGTGCTTTTGAAAATTGTCATTTTCCCTTTTTGGGCCATATAAAGGAATTTCTCTTCCTCTCCAGACTGTGGGTCCAAGAAGGAGAGAATATGCAAAAAAAAAAAAAACTGGGAAGGGAACAAAATTATAATTATTATTATTATTATTATTATTATTATTTTGGTAAGACAGGTTTAAGTGACTTGCCCAGGATCACATAGATAGTAAATGTCAGGTGTTTGAACTTGGCCTCCTGAGTCTGGGGTCAGTGTTCTTCATCACCTAGCGGCCCCCAACGGGAACACAGTTTTACAGCTTACTTTTATAGACTACATGGAAAAGAGTGGCTTTTTTTGACAAGAGTCAATTTCTCTCTAATACCAGGTCACCAATCATCTGTTTACCTGCCCGATGCTAGCTAATATCCACTTAAGCCCCATTCTTTCCTCTTCTGCTTCAGTTTCCTTTCTCTCCTTCGAGCGGTCACTTTCTTTGGTAATAGTAAGAACCCGGAGGAAAACTTTATTAGCTGCCATTTGACATGTGGAAAGACCAAGATCAGAGACCTTCATTTTTTCCTGGTCTGATACAGGAATTTTTTTTTTCTTTTACAGATTAAAAATTGGCTGTAGCTTTCTTATACACTTGGTGCCATTAAATCTGCAAATGGGATGCTAATCTCTTTTAATGACCTTCACATTCTACAACAATTTCCATCTACTTATTTGCATCAATTTTCCAGTTATTTAAAATTTAGTGTTGATTTACAAGGAGAACTTGCTAATCAGGAAAATATTCAGGGCCACCATAAACATATGACTGTATTAACATTCTCAACTCTCGATTTCAATGTAAAAGAGCCAGCCCCCTCATTGGAACAGTAGGCAATCTTGCCTACAGACTGTGATTAATTAGCCATAAGGTGGGGGTGGGATAACCTTCAATGGAAGGTAAAGGAGAGGTGAAGGAAAGGGAGAGGACAGAAATGAGAAGGAAAAGAAGGGATATAGAAGGGCAGAAACTGAGATGATAGAGGGAGAGAAAAAATTTTAAATAGGAGTGGACAAGGAAGGGAAAGACAAATGAGAAAGAATGAGAAAAGTGAAGCATAGAATGAGGTAAAAGATCAAAGAGAAAAGAGTACATGAGGAACATTTTTTCTAAAAAGGTGAGCAAAGAATGGGACATTATGTAGTGAAGGATATTCATACCGACTAGGACAGGATCCATATAATTTGAGTAGGCAGGAGGATCAACAGTAATTATTTCTGTCAACTTAATCAGCAAGCATTTATTTAATGCCTATTGTGTGCCAGGTACTACAGTCCCTGCTAATATTTTACTAGAGGAGATAGTATGTATTTATGTGTGTAATATATTATGTAATCTATTGTGTGTATGGATATTTATATCTATAGATGTGGAATAGATATTATATATGTTTTATCTATATATCAATACACACATATACATGTATGCACATATATACATATATAATATATACATACTCATCTATATTTACATCAGTATCTATAGGTAGACATAGATACATGTAAAGTAAGTACAAGACAGTGTGGGAGAGGGAGGAGTATTAGCAGTTGTGAGGGTTAAGAAGGACTTTTTTCAGAAAGTGGCACTTCAAACGAGTCTTGAGGGAAACCTGGAATTCTAAGAACCAGGGATAAGGGGTCAGAAGAAATGAATTATAAGCATGGGGGATAGCTATTGAGAGTTGTGTACTCAGGGGGAAAGGGAAGATGGATCCTAAGTGATGTAGTACTGTGTCAAATTGTATCAGAGGTTATGTAGGCCAGGAGGAAATGGTGCGGGAGAAAGTGGGAGAATATGGTCACAACCAGAGTGACAGTAGACAGAAGAGGGAAGAAATATTTGCTGAAGGCCAGGAAATCTGTCACATATATATTATAACAAAAATAGCATATGTAGTGCCAACACAATATTCACAGCACCAATGGCAACTGTGAACATGCTAGCATAGTTCTCAATCACAAAATATAACAGACTCTCCATATAGAAAAACAGAAGCAAAACATTTATTCAGACACCAGAGAATCAAATCCCAATACCAGGAAACTGAATCCATCATAGCAACAAAGAAGTTAATATACCATAGCACAGCAGAGAGCCACATTATCCTTTAGCCTTCCCACAAACTTACAAACCTAGCTGTCACAGTAGGGAACAAACACTCACAAGCCTAGCTTTCTCCTTGGGTATGTCCTTTCCTCCTGCCAGCTCTAACTGCTCTGACTCCCAGCTTCCTGTGGGCTCTGCTTCCACCACAGGCTCCATGTAATTACATTTGATCTATTAGGGGGCAGGGAAAAATCTTTAAATTCTCTTAGGCTTATTAAGGAGCAAAGAAGATCTTCAAATTCCCATTACCATTACAGCATCTGATGGTGATTTTAATTATGACTTTGTTGCCTACTATCTGTATGAGCTGAAGACTATTACAACATCTTGTAACTTCACTTTGCACATCTGTGAAATAAGGAAACTGTATTAAATTATCTATTTAATAGTGGATAGGTCATTGGTCATACCATCAAGAAGATCCTGCCTCTGAGTCTGGGAAAATCACTGAACCTTTTAAATGCCTCAGTGTCTTCATCTGTGAAATACTGAATATTGAACTCAGGAACCTCTAACATTCCTATTATCGCTAAATCTATGAATCCTATGGTCATTTCCAGTTTTGCATCTTGTGATTTAGAACAGCGCTAGTCTCTATGAGGTAGACTGTTGTTCTGTCTACCACTCTGAATTTTATTTTTCTTTTCTCCATGGATTGTTACCCCTAGCATCTGTGATTAGAGACAATGCTGGTTTAGGAACTGACATAGAAAGAGACCTCTCCTAGGTATGACAAAATTTAGAAACCAAATAAGATTTTGTAAAGTGGAGTCTTTCCAAAAGCAGCAGCAGCAGCAGCAGCAGCAACAGCATCATCCTTCTCCTTCTCCTCTTCCTCGTCATCTTATGTAGTGCTTTATATAGTGCTTAAGGTGTGTGAAACATTTTTTAGATATTTATTTCATTTGAACCTCAAAACAACCTTGGGAGATTAGTGCCATTATTATACCCATTTTTCAGTTGAGGAAACAGTGGCACACAATTAAGTCAAACAACTTACTTGGGAGTCATGTAAAGTATTAAGTGTCTGAGGCTAGATTTGAATTCAGGTCTTCTTGACTCTAGATATAGGCTAATCAGAGGAGAGTCAGTAACCAAAGTGGTGGATTTCAGAGAAGATTGAGTTCCTTAATGTTGTTAGCTGTGTTCCTCTTAAAGTCAAGGCATACTGACAACTTCTAATGGGAACAGAAAAAAGAAACAACCCCCCAAAAAAACTTTGAGCTTATTTGCAAGGCTGAGATAAAGACATTCAATAAATTTAAGAAGAAACACACATATGAAGCAGCTCCTATGGCAAAGCATGGTTTCAGGCTCTAAGGATGTAGAGATGTAGCAGCAAGCACCCCAGCATAGCCAGGATGGCTGCTAGCACAGGTTCTTAGATCTGTTTTTCTAAAGGAAAGCAATTCAAAATGGGTTAACAATCTTGCTTTAATCAAACATATGTCATTTACCTAGTTCAGGGGAAGAAAGTCAGCACCCTGAACTTCAGAGAATACAAACAAGTTACAAGTAGAAGTTACAAGCAGACAGAGAAACAGATCAGCAGACAGGCTTCCAACTGTCTGACCATTACATCCATACCTAGTCATTTACCAGAGAGGGAAGCACCAATATCTGGGCTTTCAAAGATGGGGGGTTCAACGGCTGCCCAGAGTCTTGTCTGGTCAGTTCATACAATTCTTCTCAAAGTGAGCCCCAAAACAAAACCTCACATCAGGGTATATATAGCCTTCTCCTGGCTTAGAGAATGTTACAACCCTCTTGACCCACTGCCTAATCACAAAATAACAAGGTATGGGCATTCCTGAAAAACTAGCCTCCTGCCCCAGGCTCTAAGTGACCACATTCAGCCTATTAGGAGGCAGAGTATGTTTTCAAATCTGGGAAGGTTCTCAGAGTCACTTAAGCCTATCAAAGCGCCTAAGGGCAGGGAAGATCTTAGATTCCCATTCCCATAACAAGAGACAAAAAATGAGAGCTTGTATTATACATCATTGCATCTAGAGTCTTATTAGGGACCCAGGCATTGGCACAGGTCATCTGGTCTTCACTCTGCTATTGCCTCTGACTCCTGATGCATGTTTTAAACATCCTCTTTGCAGAATTCCTTAAGGGGACAGTAGTTCTATTTCTTCCCCCACTCTTCTATTGACTTTATTATCCTTAGACTCTGGTGAAATTTCCCTTATATTTTTCTTGTTTTGTCTTAGGAATTAAATACATTTCCTTTTATAAACACAATAGATATTCAGTCTGCACAATCATAGTATATGGGACCCTTGGACATCACCTACTTCAGTCCCCTCATTCTATAGATGAGGAAATGAGGGTCCCAAGTAGTTAAGTGATTTGACCAAGATCACACAAGAAGTATGTCACAGACCCAGGATTTGACCTTAGGCGGGTAGGCAGGCAAACGGGAAGGTAATGTACTCTTATTCATTCAGCTTAGTGTTTCAGTGATTAGAGTGCTGAGCCTCCAGTCAGGAGGACTGGAGTTCAAATCTGTTCTTGGACACTTACTGTCTGTATGACCTGTCACTTCACCTCTGTTTGCCTCAGTTTCTTCCACTCTAAAATGGAGTTAATAGCAGTACCTAGCCCCAGCATTGTTGTAAGGATGAAATTATTCTTAGCATAGCATCTGCCACATAGTAAGTGTTATATAAATGCTTATTTCCTTCCTTTCTCCTTTATTAAGCACTTACTAGGTGCCAGACTTGAGGATTCAGATAGGATCACAAAGATAGTGCCTGGCCTTTAGGAACTTATATTCTTATTAGGGAAGACAATTCATATAAGGAGGCTGAAGAAGGAAACAGGGAGAACTACCCTGGGGCATAGTGGTAAAATCTTGAGAGTAAGACTCACATCCTGGAGGGGAATAAAACAAAACTGACCTGGATTCTCCCTAAAATGGGGACCTGGGAAAGAACTTACTCATAGGAGAAAGGGGTTGGTATAGCAGAGGGAAGTTCTGGGTAAGAAGGCAGCTGACTCATGTTGGTGCAGTTTGGGGGAGTCAGAAGTGCTGGAGGGCTTGCCCTACACTCACTCTTACTGCTTAATGCATAATTCAGAATAGCATCCCACTATGTCTAAATAGAAAGATCATATAGTTCCAATCCCTTCACTTCCTTACCTTGTCTCTGTCCATTTGACAGCCTCATTCCCTATCTTATCTGATTGTTTTGTTGGAAGCTTTTCATTTCCTGAAGCCCTGCCATTCCGACTAAAGGAAAGAGATAATATCTAACCCTAGAACTTCAATACTTGAGCCTTTGTGATACCAGAATCTTTCTACCCTCTTGAGTTGCTTAATTTCTCCCTTTGTCCTCTTTGATCTTCTCCTCCTCCTCCTCTTCCTCTTTTTCTTCTTCCTCTATACCATTTCTTCCCTCTTCAATGAATGAATGAATGAAAAAGCATTTATAAAGTACTTACTATGTTCCAGACACTAAGTGCTAGGGATACAAATTTTAAAAGCAACATTATTCCCACTCTGCAAGAGCTTACATTCTAGTACATACAGGGGAGTGGGTGTTAGGCAGGTTGGGAAATCACAAGGGTGTTGAGCAATTGATTGAAACATCATTTCTCAGAATAGTAATGATAATTGCTTATTTCTAAAATAATTGCTTATTTCTAAAACTCTAGGTGTAAAGCATGGATTGGGAAGGTGTCATGAGATAGTATGGCATGAATATTGCTGGAGAGTAGCAGCATGGTGGGTCTGCATTGGACTGGAAATCATGAGGTCTCACCATTCAGAAACCCAGTGTTTCTCAGGGCAGAGGTGAAGCACATGGTCTGAAGTAAAAGTGAGAATTTCTTTTTTTTTTCTTTTTCTTTTTGGAGGGCAATTGGGGTTAAGTAACTTTCCCAAGGTCACACGGCTAGGTTTTTGTTTGTGTGTGTTAAGTATCTGAGGCTGGATCCGAACTCAGAAAAGTGAGAATTTCTAGAGCTCAAGAGCATGGTAGGAAAATTATTAGAGCTTCAGTGAATTCCACTGGTTCTTTAAAAGAAAGCACACCCTCTGAGAGCAGTGTGGAGGATCTGTGTAGGAAATGATGACTTCTTACCAATCAGAAACTCAGGGCTCCAGGTCAAGTAGAAGAAGAGGAGTCAGTAGAGGAGACAGAGAAGAAACAGTAGAGAGATAATGGGAAAACCAGCAAAGTATATTATCCCTGAAAAGGAGAGACCCCAACTTATTCATAGTAGATTCCACCATGATATACAATTACTCTGTTATTTAAATAACTAAGCAAAATAGCATAAAAGGATGATTGTGACCAATAACATATCCAATATTGAATTTTGGCAGTTTTTTTTCATTTTTAAAAGTAAGGATATGTGTGCTCTTTATAAGTTAGTACTTAAGGAAGTAATTAACAAAACTGTCTGGTACTGGCTAAGAAATAGGAAGGTAGATTAGTGGGACACGGACATACAATTTAAAGCAGCAAATAAATATAGTAACCTTGTATTTGACAAGCATTAAAATAAGTTTTGGGGATAAGAATTCATTGTTTGGCAAAAAATTAGAAAACTGGAAAGCAGTCTGGCAAAAATTGAACATAAATCCATATCTCGTCCAATGTTTTTGATTGGAATTGAATAGCCACTTGAAGTTGTCTTCATTTATGTGGTTATAGTAACTGTGTGTACTCTTCTTCGGGATCTACTTTCCTCATTCTGTATCAGTTCAAAGAAATTTTTGCCTGTTTCTTTGAATTTCTCAGTTATTCCTTAGAGTCAAAGATGGAGGTAGTTATAGGGTAACAGATAGTGTCTAAAGATCACAGATTTATAGCTAAAAGCAACCTCAAAGGCCATTTAGTCAAATTCTCTCATTTTAAAGATGGAAATGGAGAGGCTGAAGATAAAATAGGAAAAAGGCTAACTTAATCTTTATTTTATTATTTATTTATTTATTGCTTTTGGGAGGGTGATTAGGGTTAAGTGACTTGCCCAAGGTCACATGGCTAGTTTTTCTGTTAAGTGTCTGAGGCCACATATGAACTCAGGTCCTCCTGATTCCAGGGCCGGTGTTCTCTTCACTGCACCACCTAGCTGCCCCTAAAAAGGCTAACTTAAATAAACATTCTAGAACAGGAATGGGAAACCTGTGGCCTTGAGGTCACATGTGGTCTTCTAGGTTCTCAAGTGTATCCCTTTGAGTAAATCCAAACTTCCCAGAACAAATCCCCTTAATAAAATTATTATCCCCAGTTAAAAGGCTGTACCTAAGGACCTAGAAAGCCACATATGGCCTTGAAGCCATAGGTTCCCCACCCCTGTTCTAGAAGATGTAAGGACAGATGGGATCATTGTTGCATATAGAAGGATCACCCTCAGTGAGGAGACATCATTGTTCAACTCTTTGTGACCCCGTTTGAGGTTCTCTTGGCAAAGATGGTGGAGTGATTTGCCATTTTCTTCTCAAGCTCATTTTACAGGTGAAGAAACTAAAGCAAACAGGATTAAGTGATGTTCCCAGGGTACTGCAGCTAGTAAGTGTGTGAGGCCAGATTGAACTCAGGAAGATGAGTTTTCCTGACTTAAGGCCTGGTACTCTATCTGTTAAAATATTACAATCTCCATTACTGGATATGTCGATTTAGAATCAGAGAGATGATATAGTTCCTCTGTACCTCCTCTACAAAAGAGGAGTATTCTTTTCAATTCTGAATAGCACAATTTTAAAAGGATATTGAAAATTAGGACTACATCCAGAAAAAAGTGGCCTATATGGTGAGGGGACTACATTCTTATTCAGGGATGGATTGAACTAGAACAGAGAAGCAGTATTCTATTACAGACAGAGAGCTGGTCCCAAAAGACCCAAATTTGAATTCCCTTTTTCACAAGTATTGTCTGTATGACTGAGCAAGTTTAATTTTTCAGTGATGTTGGTAGCTCTCTAAGACCCTCTAAATTGCAGAGAAAAGTGCCAGTGGTCATTATTAGAGGTGATATCCTCATCTAGAGTAATTTCCTCTGACCTTTCCCTATGCCATTTAATTCATAGGTCCAGCCCCTGTTCCCATGGCATGGATTAGTTCCCTTCCAATGTTAAGACAATGTGGTTCTGCTCAACCACCCCATTCCATGGATATGGATTTAGCCATGGGAATTCTTAGGTCAGAAATGCCAGAAGGTGAAGGGGGCAAGAAATTGTAAGGTAATAGAAACAATGGTCCAGGCTATGGAGGTAGACATAGGAGAAATGGATTAGTTAATTGAATGAACAGGATTGTTTTAAATGGATCAAATGTAATAATAAGAAAATAGAGTATGTTTAGTGTGAGTGGGAGAGATAGGAGAATCAGATTGTTATTTAATAACAAATTTTGCATATGGTGCAGTTTCAAGACATGTCCAAGTCTACGATTTATCCATCTTGTTATTAAGTTTAAGTGGAGTGGAAGAGATCATCAGAGTTGGAAGGGTTGACAGATATGCAGGGGTTGCCAATGTGAATGCTGAAGTTCTCAAAATTTTGTAGTGGGTAGCAGTGGAATGGAAAACTCTGAACCCTGGACTAATATAATTCAGCAGGGTGGGGTGTGTGACCTCGAGGTCAGGAGAAAACAATAGCATCTAGGTGGCCCAGTAGCTAGAGTTCAAAGCTTGGATTCAAGAAGATCTGAATTCAAATCCTGCTTTAGACACTCAACTGTACAATAATTGACAAGTTACTTAACCGATTTGTGCCTCAGTTTCCTCATCTGCAAAATGGCAATAATGATAGAATTTACCTCAAAGGGTTGTTGTGAGGATCAAATGAATTAACATATCTAAAGCACTTTACAAAACTTGAAGCACTCTATAAGTGCTATGATCATCATCATAATCACCACCACCACCACTACCACCACCATCATCATCATCATCGTCCTCATCCTCATCGTCATTACCATCGCCACCACCATCATCATTGCCATCATTGATTTTTCTCATGTCTTCTACTAGTATACAAGGTTGTTGGGTGTCCACAGAATCATAGAACTATCTAAAATCTTAGAGATCATCTTGTCCAACCTCTTCATTTTGCAAGTGATATTCAGAGAAAGATTAAATAACTTGCTCAGGGTCACACGACTCGTAAATGTGGGAAAGTGGAACTCAGAACTAGAGCTTTTGATTGCTTATCCAGAACTCATTTTACTCCACCATATCTTATTGAATAAAAAGAAAAATGGCTTTTTGAGATATTAAAGTACTGTCCTATGAATTGTTTTCATTTCAATTCAACAAATACTTATTGAATGATGGTTATGTGCAAAATTCTTTAGGAAAGCCGAGTTGATGAATGGTCAGTCCCCGCCCTCGAGAAATGTAAAAATCTCATTTTAGAGTTTATGTGATCTCTGGCTCTTGAAAAACAGCTAATGGGACTAAGAATGGTACTTTCCTATATGGGATATTTTTTACTTAAACGTTTTTCTTTGTCATAAAAATGGAGAATGACTATGATGTAAAGACCAGAGATATTAATTAAATACACATTAAGAAACAGTATGTTATTCTTCCCTATTTAGCCTGATGAAGCAGGGTACTACAAGGAGAGAATGCTGTAGACTAGGGTTGGGGAATCTCTGGCCTTGAGGTCACATGTAGCCTTCTAAGTCCTTGGGTGTGGGCTTTTCACTGAGTCCAAGTTTTAAGGGGATTTGTTTTTTGAAATCTGGATTCAGGCAAAAGGCTGCATGAAGCCACAGGTTCCTTTTCCCTACTGTAAATTTTGTGAGATATATTTACTGAATCTGAATGTTTTTGCTTAATTGCTTTTCTTTCTTACAAATGAGGGCTCAGTCTGGAGAGGAGGAAGGACAATTTTTTCTTTTCTTTTAAAGAAGACTGTGATATAATAACAAAAGTTTTCAAGAAATATCTATCTCTGTTTGTATATGTATACACACATATGTAGATTGATTGATCTAAATCACATATCCAGGTTCTCATTTATATTTTTTTGACCTGCTTTGTTTTTTGAGAAAGGTGAATTTTTATATTTCTGGATAAGAACAAACAAGCA